>BQNB010055534.1:0-39064 GCA_026074375.1 Tanacetum coccineum
CTCCTCAAAATGTAACCCCATTAGATACAAAACCTTTCTCAATTATTTATACGATGTAGAAAATGCCCATTAGATGTCATGAATTTTGAAAAATACTCTCCCCCTTAATCAATGACCCGTTTTCTATTGAAAAAGCTGTAGTCGTTGATTGAGTATCAAATTTATGAAAACATAAGTCCGAATAATGTTCAAACAAGATCTTTCCACCAAGTGAGACACAAATAATTTTTTGAAGAATCGTAGATGGAAAATTATTTGGATGAAATAAAGACTTCTCTTCTGAATCAAGAAATAATGCACTGAAGCGTACATTAGATCGAGGTTGCATGGATATAAAGTAATCCATGTCCAGGATAACTTAATCACCCGTTGACAGGAATAGCCGTCTTTTTGGCGACATGCTTTCCTTATTTTGAAAAGCGGGTTGCTGTCTGAAATAACTGCAAGCCATCTAGACATGTTTTGAAAGTTTGATCTTTTGTTCGAGCTTCATTTAAAGGTTCGTGTCATTATTGAATGACATTTCTAGGTCCGTAAATGTTATCGATAAGCAGAAGACATGTATTGAAAAACTATTTTTGGTATTTTCTATTTTCTGATTTTTTTTAGTTGGAATATGTGCATATTTACATAGGATACTTGAAGATAATCTGTTACTCATCCTTATCATTCTGAACACGTTTGAGTGTCTCTGGCTTCATACTCTTCATGTCAAGCCACAGGAGAATAAATTCGAATCGTTCTCTGGGCAGTGCCTTAGTGAATATATCCGCCAGTTGATACTCTGTCCTCACGAAATACAACTCAACCACTCCCTTTTCCACTTGTTCTCTGATGAAATGATGTCGACTGTCGATGTGTTTAGACCTGGAGTACTGGACGTTGTTGCAGCAGAAAGCTATGGCACTCTTGTTGTCACAATACAAAGGGATGCGATTGTATGCAAAGCCATAATCCGATAATTAAGACCTCATCCATAGGATTTGGGCACAACATCCAGACATCACGATGTATTTAGCCTCTGTAGACGAGATGGACGTGCTAGTTTGCTTCTTTGATGACCAGCTTACTAACTTATCACCAAGGAACTGAGCACTGCCAGATGTGCTACTTCGAGTGTCTTGACAACCTGCATGATCTGCGTTTGCGTATGCTGTTAGTGCCATGGCAGTGTCTTTCAGATACCAAAGACCCATATTTATGGTTCCTTGAAGATACCGAAAGACCCGTTTAACTGCTTAAAGGTGCTTTTTAGTGGGCTTAGATTGATATCTAGCACACATGCACACCGTAAAGACAAGGTCAGGTCGACTGGCTGTGAGATACATCAGGGATCCAATCATACTGCGATATTAAATCTGGTCAACAGGGATCCCTGAGAGGTCCTCATCCAGGTTTGTTCGCTCCACCATGGGAGTGTTAACAGGGTCACTTTTATTAAGATCAAATTTCTTTAAAATCTCATTAGCATATTTAGATTGATTTATGAAAATGCCTCTAGGATTCTGAGAAATTTGTAAGCCCAAGAAAAAGGATATTTGACCCATCATCGACATATGAAATTTAGAGCTCATTTCATTAGAAAAACGGTCACAGTCTTTGAGATCAGTCCAGGAAAATATTATATCATCAACATATATTTGAACATGAAGAGTGTGTTTGCCTGTTTTCCGAATGAACAAGGTTGGATCGACTACACCCTTGGAGAATCCTTATACCAGAAAGAACTTCGACAAAGTGTCATACCACGCCCGGGGTGCCTGCTTTAACCAGTAAAGAGCTTTCTTCAGATGGTAGACATGATGTGGACGATCAGGGTCAATGAAGCCATCAGGTTGGCTAACATAGACTACTTCTTTAAGCTCGCCATTTAAGAATGCAGTTTTCACGTCCATTTGATAAACTGTCATGTTTTTGCTGGCAGCATTGGCAAGAAATATTATGATAGCTTCAAGTCTAGCGACCGGGGCGAAGGATTCTTCAAAATCAAGACCTTCTTCTTGATGATATCCTTTTGCTACAAGACGTGCCTTGTTTTTTAACACGTCACCATACTCGTCAAGTTTCACCTTATAAATCCACTTGAGAGCAATAATCATTGCACAGTCTGGAGGTGGCACTAATTCCCATACATCCAGTCGATCAAATTCATGGATTTCATCTTGCATGGATTGAAACCAGCAGTCTTTAGTAACAGCAGATTTGAAGTTTTTTGGTTCGACTTTAGATAGTACTGAATTATAGAAGCACCACAAAGCATCTGTAGCAAGCTGCTTTCGAGTGGATACCAGTCGAGAAGGGTTCCCAATAATATTATCAATAAGATGAGAGGCGGTCCATTTTCGGAGATGTTCATGAGGCTGAGTGGTTTGGTTGGATTCAGTTCTCGCGATTACCCCAGAAGATGATGCTTCAGAGTTATGATCTGGGGTGAACACATTAACAAATGGTTCTGGATCAGCCGCAACAAAAGGATTTACTTCAAATAAATGCTCAGCTGCAACACCTTGATGTACTGAAGAGGATTGATGATCTAAATATGATGGTGAATGACTTCCTGATGGTGCCTCTTGATCAATGGGGATGGATATTGATGGACCGGTAGGGTTGACTGGAGCTTGAGCTGCAGGAGCAGGGGGTACCAGACGATTAACCGTTGAAGTCTCAAAATATTCATCAAACATAGGCTGGAACAAAATCTCCAGTTCCTTATTGGTAGGAGGTACATAAGGTGCTGTAAGAGGAGGATTGGATACGAGCCCTGAACTAATAGGTCCAGGCGTCAAAAGGTTAGGCGCGGGTCCTGGACTGGAGAGTACAGGAGCCGTTTGCTCAGTCAGCTCATCGAATGTAACGTGAATAGTTTCCATGATTTGTCGGGTCCGTTTGTTGTAGATTCTGTAACCCTTCCTGTTTGGTGTGTAACCAACAAAGAACCCAATGTCTGCTTTAGCTTTCAATTTACCAAGATCTTCGCTGTCGTTTGTTGGGTAGCAGAGAGTCCCAAATATACGTAGGAAAGAGAGATCCAGTTTCTTGTCATGCACTAGTTCGTAAGGGGTTTTGTTGTGAAGAGTATGTATAAGGGATCGGTTTTGGGTGTAACAAGCAGTAGCCACAGCTTTTGCCCAAAGAAACAAGGGAGCCTTGGAGAATATCAGCATTGTCCGAGCAGCTTCAACAAGAGTGCGATTCCTTTGTTCAACAACGCCATTCTGCTGAGGAGTTCTCAGAACAGTCTTCTCGTGGGTAATGCCGACGCTTTCATAGTAATCAGTTAAGGCTTTATTCACAAATTCGGTGCCATTATCAGTCCGCACGAACCTGACAGTTTTGTTGAGACCAACTTGAAGTTGTTTTGACAGGTTGATTATTAAAGCAGGAGTCTCATCCTTGGTTCTCAAAAACTTCACCCATGTAAACCTGGAGTAGTCATCGACTATTACTAAAATGTATTTCTTCCCATTAATACTCTGTTCTTCAGCGCGTCCGCATAAATCCATGTGAAGGGTGTGTAGAACTTCCATAATGGTGTTAATCATCTTGGGTTTGTGGGTAGCTTTCCTGCTCTTTCCAAGTTGTATTGAGAAAACAAAATGAATCTTTTCAACATCAACCGTAGGTAGAGCCTCTAACAAGCACTTTACGGAGCTAGTTCATTGAGGGTGCCAAAGGTTAAGTAATTCAGGCGACGTTGCCTTAACCAGGATTTGTTCTTGGAGCTTTAGACTTAAGCAATTGGTAGAGAAACTCTATCATATCTTCAAATAAATGGTGTATAAGTTTCGTACCACAACTTCCTTTTATAAGGTCGACACCATCTAAGTCTCGGCGAAGCATGTGTGCTTTTCTGAAGGCAACTTAAGATTGAATCACAAAAATGACTGACAGAGAATAAGGTTGTGTCCATATTCCTTCTACATAGTATACCCGGGAAATTACACTGTCACCATGACGTAATCCATAGCCCATTTTTGCACCAAATTGGTCGTTTTCTGAATCGAACAGTCCAGATAAACTTTTTTCACGAAAATTCTGGCCATGAGCGATCTCCAGTTATATGTTTTGAGCAGCCTGAGTCCAAGACCTTAGGTGGAGTATTCCTAGTTATAGGTCACTGATCTCCTAAAGGTAATAGTATGCCAGTGGGTCGCCATTGATGTCGATAATGGTTAAACAATTTCCTGTTGCCTTCCAAACTTGCTTACCCCGCCACCACTTTAGTGGCAGGGGATTGCTTCACCAACATCTCAGAAACGCACAACACATTGATTCATGATAATAGAAATTAAGCATTTGTTACA
Organism: Tanacetum coccineum; assembly: GCA_026074375.1. Lineage (NCBI taxonomy): Eukaryota > Viridiplantae > Streptophyta > Magnoliopsida > Asterales > Asteraceae > Tanacetum > Tanacetum coccineum. The sequence continues at coordinate 4,305 of BQNB010055534.1, forward strand.
AGTTTGCAAGAAAGTATTAGAATTCGAATTAATTACGTACGGCTTATAGTAATACTAGAATCAACATGTTTTTTTGTTTCGCATTAGGATTCTTTTGTTTCTCATTCGACTTATTCATCCTAGAATGGGCTTCTACTTGTTTTAAGGCACTTTTAGCTGGCAAGGTCCTATCTTTCTTCGTATTGCTCTGCTGAGGCACCTTTTACTCCTGTAGAGGGAATTCCAGGAGCATTAGTCGAATTTATTTTCTGATGCTCAACTTGTGGTGGTGTGTTATGAGTTGAGGTTTCACATGGTTCGACAAAAGTAACTTGCTTTTTCCTAAGTGAATTGGTAGAGGAATTCTGTTTATCGCAAGGGCTAAAGTCTGTAGGACACGTGCCTATTACATATTCTAACAGCTCCTGAGAGTGTTTAGTGTAACGGCAAGCAGATGCAAGAGAGGTATCTAATGGTCTTTTCACCTTAGATTCCTCTACTATTTCACAAAGGGTTTCTACATTTTCCTTAAGGTGTTTGATATAGTGTAGATGCACTTCCTGATTCTTCTTGAGTCTAGGGGGAATTGGTTCAACATCTATAGGATATCTACCAGGAGCCAACACTTTAGGTTTACTATCAGGTATAGTGAGACGTTTGGAATTATCTTTAAGTTGAGCCTTAAGGTTTTTAATTTCAGATAACAAAGAGTTGTTCTGGTCAGTGGTTTTGGCACGCGTTATCTTAATTGAATCATATAATTCCTTATAATGCTGCTTAACTTTTGCATTGTCTGCCCTAAAGCGTTCATTGAGATCGTGAAGGGCATTGAGCTTTGCAGTTAAATCTTTGTTCTGAGAAACTAAGGCCTTAAGGTCAAGAGTGGGATCTGCATCACTATTTTTCTCTGTTAAGCGAGAGATTTTCTCCTTTAATTCACGAATCGTATTGCCTCGACTTTGAATCTGTTCATTTAGTTTCCCAATCACAAACAGTGAATCAAATGAAGGAGCATCCGAAGACGTCACTGGTTTTTTGTTTCCAAAACGTTCTTTGAGATTTTGATACTTTAATTGTAAGTTAAAGTGTTCAACTTCAAGTTTGGAGAAATGTTTTATCATTGAGTCGTGATCATCATTTTGAATCTTGTTTCTCAGATTAAAATTTTCAGATTCAAGGTCGGCAATACGTTTCTGAGCAATAGTGAAAGCATCATGCATGTCAGAAAATCTAGACACATTTAATACAGAATCAGTTGCAGTATAAAACACATCTTTGGACAAGCATTCAGCAAGTAAGTTCTCATTTGTAATGAGAAGGTTTTTCCGTTCAATCTCGCCACTCTTTAAATCTATCTCATTCTGGTCCACCTCGGCTTCCAAATTTTCAAAAACTGCTTTCATTGCCCTAACTTCAGATTTTTGAACTCCGTCAAAATGTTCTTTGAGTAGATTGAAAAATGGAATTACTTCGGTTAAGTAACACCGTTTTGTTTGTTCAAAACCCCTTTCCCCTTTAGTTATGCCCGTTGGTGTGATACGCTTTTTACAAGTTTTCTCAAAATCCCAAAATAGTTGAGTAATTACATACAGACCAATATTTACTTGACTTGTAGTTGGAAGCGTTCGAGGGACCAGATGGACCGGTGTATTGGGAGGATACACAGTCGCAGGTGGCAGGACAGGCAGGGGTGGGGCATTGGCCTTTAGCTCTTCGGCCTTTTGTTTTTCTAGATCTATTGACCAAAATACTTGCTCAGGTGTCAGTTGAGTCTGAGGGGTGAATGTTGTCATAAAATATTCTTTTGAGTAATTAGTGGGTTTAATGTTAACCCTCTTTTCCACACAGGCAGAGTCATTTATTTTTGCATGCAGTTTATTTCTCGTAGTCTCTGCTAACTCTAGTTCTTCCTCAGACGATGGAACATTTACTGGCACATGATGAGTCTTAAGAAGTTCTTCACCATCATACAGTATCGGTTGGGCCTTTTTGGCCTGTCTGAGGTGAAAAGGGTTCTGGGCACCTAGCCCAGTTTTAGTCCTTTAGTTATACACTTGAGCAGGATTTAACATCATATGGACAGTTTGAATGGATTGATCTTGTGAGTGAAGCTTATTCTCAAGTTTATCGTTAAGGTGTTTTAGATTGGAAAAATCAGTCAGGAATTTGGACTTTTCTGTTTAATCTCATGTTTCAAAGTCGTTAGAGTTTCTTCAAATATCTTGTTGTTTTGCATAGTTGAATTAATTTGCAACTTGACAGAATAAAGTTCTTTTTTAAGATTTTCTTTTGTTTAATTACGATTTTGAATAAGTATACGCATTTGATCATCCATTCGCTGTTCACATTCAGTCAATTCAAAGTTAGCACATTGCTCATAAATGGCAACTTGTTCCTTGTAGATCTTAAGTTTAGTGGCTATTGGGTCATGAGGAACGAACGCATAATTATCAACGACACACATACATCATTTAGAGCGGAAGATGCACAACTTGGTAGAACAGAAATATTATCAACCGACAAATATTGTTCATATGGAATAACATTACTCTTAACCATATCGACACTAGTTGAGTCAATAACATTTGCCTGTTGTACTACATTATGAATCTCATGTTCGTCCAGATTAGTAACACTATGATCAATAACATTTTACAGAATATGTACCTCAGATAAGATTGATGCATTAGATAGACCAGCTTGTTGATTTGCTGACCCGGCTGAGGATAAATTGGCCATGAATATAGACTGAGCAGTCGGTTCATCATCAACATCTGAATCAAAAGCGTCACATTCATCTGTCTGGAAGATGTTGTCCTCATTTAGAGCTATGTCTTGGACTGGTTGATTATCCACATCTGCATCAAAGGAGTTGACCTGTTCACCAGCCAAAAAGAGTAGTTCCTCTTCATCCAGAACTGCACCATTCTCTTAGGCTTGCATCAGCAACATCTTGTCCTTGAAGTAATCAGAATTCTGTAGACGCTTCGGCTGAGTACAGTTCCGTGCAATATGTCCAATCCCATTACAATTATAACACTTGACCGGTTTTCCTTGACCCGCATTTGCATTCCCAACTCTATTATGTTTGCCTCCATTGCCTGCAACACCATTTCCCCGAGCAAGATACCTCTGATTCCGATTCTGATTCTTTCGCCCATGAACATTCTGAACGACAACCCGACCATCTTGAATGGTTGCTTGATTTCGGGTGTTAAAAGAGGTTCGAAGTTGATTGTTTGTCTGAGGAAGTGTAGCTCTGAATGATTGGGCAAGAAGTGTCATTTGCTTGGTTAGGTTTTTCAAGTATTTCATCAGTTTGGGTGTATCCGGAATCAATTTGTGATGTTTCAGGGAATTGTGGATATTGTAGTGATTGGTGATTTCAGCTTCTAAACTTCCTTTATTCTTTTGGGCTGAAGCAATCGCAACCGCATGCTATACTCAAAACAGATCAATCATCGCAAGTTGATCATTGGTAGCAGGAGTGATTCTTTCAATAATCAGTCGATCTTGTGCAACATGCTTCTCATGTGGTTTTAGATATGCATACAGTTGTTCATGATTTGTCTCTTTCAGACCTTTGTTGAGTTTAATGGCTGTCATAAACCTATCCCATTCAGGTGACATGTTGTTCACAAACTTGGAGTTCAGCTGAATAATTAGCATTGTCATCTGATATTCCTATGTGTTGACCAGCTTGTGAAATCGAACATAGTGGCTCATGATGTTTTTCCACTGGGAAGGCAATCTTGAAACCGCTTCAAATTCATAGTACAACTGTGATCATTCTCGGTCTCTTTGGTGAGCTCAGAACACTGCAAGAAGCATTTTGACGTTGTCCCAAATTGCTTTTGCTTCAATGTTTGTGATTGATGAGCTTGTATATATCTTTGGGTAATCCTTGAAGCACAATATTGGTTGCACGGACATCTGCATCGTATCGCTTCTTCTCATGTCACTTAGATCCTCATAGGTACGAGGCCTTTCTGGTCCAAGTAGAACACCTCCCTCAGGGGTAGTTCCACCCAAATACAATCTGTTAGGAAAACATCTCATAGATCCGGCCCAAATTATACGTGTTAGATATCACATAGTATCCATATAACCCTACATGATATACATACCTTCCAAATTAATGAATCATCAAACAGCAGTACTAATCGTGACATGTATCATCTTGGCAACATATATACTGCTTTCAATATCATGCCAACAACAGCAATATTAACTGATCAGGCTTGGCAGCATTAACCTTTTAAACAACACTGTTTCAAAACCAAGAAGTAGTAACTACTATTGACAGTACTAACATGAAACGACCAGTATAAACTTTTACTTGCCAAAACCATCATGAGAAGTATCAAAACCCTCGCGTTAAACGAACATCAAACAGCTAAGGATACTTTTTTTTATTATTTAAGTCTCCAGACAACACTTTTAAAGTGTCACAAAACTGTTACTAATTTGTCACTACATTGTGTTCTCCTTCCTCCCATAGGTATTAGTGACAAATTATTCTGTCACTAGGCTGTCGCTAATTCGTCACAGTTCTGATGTCTCCTTCTCCATAGCTGTTAGTGACACATATTCTATCGCAATATTGTTGCTAATCTGTTACAAAGTGAGTACTCCTTACTCCTATGTATTTAGTGACACTTTTTAGTGTCACTAATATGTCACTAATTTAAAAGAAACAAGGCAGTATTAATATCAAACGAGTCACCAACTGCTGCTACAAGTCCATGAACAAACTAAAAAGCCCACATATACACGTTCATCATATAAACCCCCTGCTTTTTGTTTATACCAGACCCATCAAAAAGAGAATCACACAGCCAACATGCCTTGTATACCACAACAGCACTAATACACACAAACAAAATATATTAATCGTGAATACTTTTCTATTACAAGACTACATTCATGAGAAACCCTATACCACAGCGACCATGAAGTCACATACCATCAAATCAGAAAGCAATCAAACCGTCACCATCACTGCTGTATTCTTACGTCCAAACTCCTTACCAACAACACCTATGAATATAATCAAAACCCTAATCATTGGAATTAATGTATGTACGTACTTGACCTTCTTTAAGAATTTGGGTTTCTGATCACCACAATAGTGTGTTCATTGTTGCTGACTATGCCAAATGATTGCCAATAAACCTTGTATCTTCTGAAATCAGATCCATTATGACCGAATCCTTGCATCCCTACACACCATCATTAACTTTTCTGCTTTTTACTGAATTGGGGTTTGAGAAAAACCATATAATCACCGAATCTGCTCGTACACTTAAAAACAGAAAATAAACACGAAATTAAAAACCTTGTAACCCCAGATGTCAAGAACAACCCGCTCTAATACCAATTGATAAGATCGTTTAAAGCTCAAGATTGATTAGATCTTATATATCAAGGATGAATAATAACAATGATTGATAACACGCAGTGGAATAATAAAGAACACAATCAAAGCTATCACAAGGTTTTCTTTATTAAACGTTTCCCTATTACCCCAACTATAATTTAGGGCTACACCAACTAACTATGGTGTACTATTCGATTATCATCTGTCGACTATGCTATCTATCTATTTAGACTCTTATTAGGAGAGTTTTATGTATCCATGGATATCCAAACTAGACGCCTGCTAATCTCTTTATATAGAGAGATTTCAAGGCTTACAATAGAAGATAAGAACAAACAATATATTTAAAACATTTAAGAATATCTTCTAATATATTCTGTATCTTTATCATTATAAGGAGATCTTCTTATATCTTCAAAATCTTCATCTTTATCTTCATATTCTCCACCACCTGGCTTGAAGGATTTCTTTAAAATTTTACAATTTTTAAGTCCCTTTTTGTTTCATTCTTTTTATTTTCATTGTGTTGTGTTCATCAAATCTGGGGAAACAATAATAAAAAAAATCAATTATATTAATGTTAAAAATATAACGAGAAGGGGGAAATGTTATTGGGCATATATGTAATATGTCATTGTAAAGGCCAAACGTTATTGTAAGCAAGTAAGTAAATAGTAGTGTCTATGGCTTATTGAAAAAAAGGTTTTGATGTGAATGGCTAACTGTTTGTGAAAACCGGTTTATTTGAGTCGAGGTAAAATATGCAAAACCTAGTTTTTCTCTATAAACCCTTGGCTTTTTGAATACCAATCTGTAAAAACAACCCGCAAAAATTAAGGGATTGGCAGAGGGAAATTTAATGGGGTTTCGTGGAGCGTTTAACTTCAAAATTTATCCAATTGGCACCCAAGATTATTGAGGAGAGGAGAAAACGACTCTAAAAAAGTTATGTTCATTTTTTAGAAATTTAAGTTTCTTGAAAAGTTTTTGGGGGTGGGGGGGGGTCCTCCAATGGGCTCAATACAAACTAAGCTAAAAAGCAATTCTAATTCCACCTGAGAAAACATGCTTTTTAAAAGTGTCAACAATGTTAACAAGGGTTGGGTTAGTTTTCCATAGGTTAAGCTTAGAATGTAAAAATGTAAAAAAAAAAATCTATATGTATTATTAAATATAGTAGATTTATTTTATGTATATATATAATATTTTTATAATTAGGGTTTTACTTTTTTAGAAAGTACACACCCATTTACAAAATGGACTTTTGCAAGTCGGCATAAACTTAACTATATATTTAGGTTTTCTTAAAAATGTGTAATAGGACCCCAACACAAAAAAAAATCCATTAACCAAAATTTTACGTGTTTGTTTATAAAATTGGTTGATATCCGAAGGATTTGTTTAAAAAAGTGTGCATGGACCATTTTTCACATTTCCTTTTAAAAAAATAGTCACCCAAAATTATAAGTATATATTTGTTGGGGGGGGTCCGCAATGTGTTTTTTCCAAAGGGTGAGTATGTTTAATTTTTAATGTTTTTGAGGCATAATGGGTTTCCACCCCAGATAACTGTTTTTAAAGTATGTATTTTGGCCTTAGATGCAACATTAAAGTGGTGATTTACGATTATTTACCTCTTAAGGTTCTATGAAAAAAATTAAACTTTTACGTCGTTTTAAGACGTTAAGTTTGCCCCCACTTTATTCTAAAGGGCAACGATTTAAAAAAGCTTTTCCCCCTTTTGTTGTATTTTCATAGCTTGGGACCTGAGGGCTCTTAAGCCTAGGCCGTGGAATCCAGATAATTGGGTTTGTAGAACGGTTTCGGTAAGTTCAGATTATCTCGGAAACTAGTGAGAGCTTTAAAATCACCTAAAAACGGGGGTTTATCCCAATTCCCCATATTTAGATCTATTTTTATATTTTTATTACCACTTGCGCTTACCCTCTAAAGTTTAATATTAAACAGGTTTCAATGGCATTCCTAAAGCATAATTTCCTTAATCATTTGAAGAAAAGTAAACTTGTTGCGTCCATTTAATAAGTAAAGTGGTGTTATGGTAAACGGGGAAGTTTATTAAGGTCCAATAATGTAAATCGGAGTTTTTTTGTTAAAAACGTTCCATGTTAACCGGAGTTTTGTAAAATTCATTTTTCATTGTAATTGAGTTTCTTTATAAAATTGAGGTATTGTAAATTGAGTATGGTAATGGGGAGGTAGTAAAACCAAATTTTGTTAAAACGTGTTATGTAACCCAAAGTTATGGAAAATTCAAATAATGCAAACCATGTGTTTTGCAAAAAAAGAGGATTTTAAAGAATTTGGTAAACAAGTTGTAACGGAGCATTGTATTTTTCACCCCGTGATTTGTAAGGTATACAGTTAAAAACTAAGTTAAAAAGGGAGGGTGGGCTATATAATTTTCCACTTCATAGTGGAAAAGTAGTGGATTATGCGGGTGCGGAAATTCGTCAATAAGTTAATATCAATTCCCCGAAAACGATTCCACGGGAATGGGCATTCCCTAATTTTTTTATTATATTATGGTTCGTATAAAGTTATTAAAAAAAAGTAACTTAATATGAAAATTACCCAACATCGCAAGTTATTCGTGTCTTTTACCCACCCATACCTAATAGTTTTGTTTTAGTTTTAGGAAGATGTCAAAAATACAAGATGTTAATTTGTGTACTTTGTTTAAATTATATGTCTAACGTATTTTTCCGGACCTCTTTATGAACTAAAATGGTTATCCTGGGGTCCAAACAATTGATTGTTATTAATAATTACTTGATTTATTATTTTTTATTGGATTAATATTAATGGAAAACATTATTTTTATAATAGTTTTAATTGTTTTATAATAAAATAATTTTGGATAAAGTCTTAAAAAAAATAACATTTATAAAAATATTAATATTTTTTTTAAATGATACGATAATATTTCTTAAGTTTTTTTAATAAGGGGCCCAAAAGGGGACCCCAAAAAAAAAAATCTCGGGTTATTCCATTGTATTGTAAAAATTCTAAACAGCTTTGTTAGTATTTTTTTTTTATAAAAAGTGCAGGGGAAAAATTATTTATTAAATAGTTTTTACAAATTTAATTAATTTTTCTTAATTAAAAAATATTCTATTTTACGTTGTTTAAAATGATGAAAATAATTTTATAGGTTTAGCGTTTTTAATAAAAACGTTCATTTTTGAACGGGATTTGTTTAGTTTTGCCCCACTTTTGGGGGGGGGGGAGACCGAATCGGGTAAAGGAATCCAGAAGGGGGGGGGCCCTCAAAAATAATTTCATTAGTTTCTTTAATTCTGCTAGGGAAAATTCTCAACAGTTTGTTATTAATTTTATTAAAAAAAAACTGGAAAAAATTAATATAGAGCATGTATTCTCCCCCGAGATTTGTAAAGTAACAGTAAAACAAGTTAAAGAGGGGCTATAAATTCACCTCTAGTGAAAGTAATCGTCACTTTGAACGACTTTGTAGTTTTGCACTTTGACCGAATCGGAATCGAAGGCCCTCAAAAATCATGTTTCATATTCTGCTAGAAAAATTCTCACAGTTTTTATAATTTTATAAAAACTGAAAATATATATATATACTTTTACGTAAACTTTGAAAACTCATAACTTACTTGTTTTAACTGTGTTTTTAGCGTTCTTTATAGATTTAGAATTGTGGCGAGAATATCTATTAAAATAAAATACCCAAAATCTGTGTCGAAGTGTGAATAGTAACCTGTTTATAAAAGTATTTTTATAAAACTTAAACTTGAAAAACTCATAACTCCTTCGTTATAGCTCCGTTTTTCGAGTTCTTTATTTGCTTACGATCCTCATAATATTTACTATTTCAATAAAATATAAAATAAATATTTTATTAAACGAAGTAAAACAGTTAGTTTTTAGGGTTTTTATATAATTAGTTTTTTAACTTGATTTATACACTTTCCACTTAATTAAGTTACTACAAGTCCTTTAATATGATTAATACATTAACTTGTGTATAATTATAGTCCTCTAATAATATCTAAGAATATGTCCAAGAATAACAAGTCCTCATGATATTTTGTTCATAACTTTTGTAAATAAAACTTTCCACACAAATTAATTTATAACCTAAACATATAAATTAATTTCCACTTATATAAGATGTGTACTTCCATTTTAAGTATTATTTCACCAAACATGTAAGTAAATTCGAACCTTATATAGCCTTGCAATATTTCATAAAAATAAACTTAGGTGTTGATTAACATAATATAACAAGTATGTAACATGAAAATGAATGAATGGAAATGTTAAAGCTTAAATAAACCTTAGAGAAATGTAGTAGGATAATGAACACAAGCTTACACTTAAGCTTAAACACAATAAATCAAACCCAAGATTAAACCCTAATTAGGAAACCCTAATTAGTTTTCTTGTATAACTCTTTGTTAAATCAAAACCCAAGCTTCCAATACTCTTTAATGGTCTTAGATATGAATACAAGTGAGGCTTGAATACTTGAAATACTTTAGAAGAAAATTATATGAAAACCCCAAATAATAAATTTGAACCATGGGCTTATTTGTTAGAAATGGAGAGAGTTTTGAGGATTTTACTAGTGAATGAATGTGTGTGTGTTAATATGTATAGGTTACTTGTCTTATGTAGCAACTAACCATGTGCCTTCCTTAAACTAACCTTAGTTAAGTCATGGTTAAGGGTACAAAGTTTAAGACCTCTCCTCCTCCCTAGGAGGAGGGACACTTATCAATGGATGCAAGGTACATAAGATTACAAAATTTATAGTAATGTGGGATATGTGGTACTCTTGTGGGGTTATAAAGAAAGTATACTTGTGAATTTATTTAATTATCAAGTGTATGTAATAAAGTAAAACTGGCCCTATGTTTAATTTGTGAATAATTGAGTTAATTTTTGTGTAGTGGGTATAATAGTGGGTATTTGTTTGAGTATAGATATGTATAGGTATTTCCAGGTATACCTAAATTTATTTTATTACGAAACGTAAGCGTTTTACGTAACCGATAAAAATAAAATATGAAAAGTTAATAATTATTCTTAAAATAATTATATGAAATTTGCTTAATGTAATCTTTTACTTGTTTGATGCTCGTTTACGTTGAATATTTATTTTTAGTTTACGCGATGTAACTAAACGTTGAAAATTAAAAGTGAACGCGTAACATTTAAAATAAACAGTGGAATATTTATTGACGTAAAAAGACGTAAAAATGCGAATTGTTACAATGTGGTTGACAACTACTATAATCCTGTGATTAGAGAAATAGTCTTCTGGATTGTCTCTGACTCTTTTTTGATTTTGCTTGCACACTCTTTTATGCCATGGATCTTTCTAATGTTGAATTGACAACTGTGCGTCTTCATTAAAACTATTGAATTCTTTACGAACCTAACGATTCATCTTTTCTTCTAGATCAGCTTCTGGAAATCGTTCTGCATTTATCTTGTGGAGACATAGAATATACTTCTTCTCATCGGTATTTCCATTCTTAAGAAAGAACCGATCTTTGTTATACAAATACATTGGAGGTTCATTTAGATTCCTTTGCGGTCCAAAGAATATAAGAGGTATTGGTATTGGTCGTCTTATGTCCTCTTGTATGCTTTCCCAAACTATCTGATTCTCCATAAAGTTTGTTGCTTGTTCCAAATGGTAGGCATATTCTTCAGCATTATTAAACTGATTACTCAACATATCATTCAGCGTAGCCTCCATTCTCGCACGATTAAAGATAGTTGGAACACGCTTATTAACCTTTTAAAATTCTATGATTAGCTCAGGTGTTTCATCTTTAGGAATCACCTCATATTCATCAATAATTATTTCCTCTACCCATGCATCCCATTCTTGTTGTTGTTGTTGCTTGGATACACATTAGTTCTGGAATCTTTGGCTGGTTGTTTCAACGAAGAACCCCTTGCAGACTTTAAACTCTTAAAAGTCTTTTGTCTGTTGTCTTTTCACTCTTTTCTCCCCCTCAGGGAGGGGAGGGGGGGCATCATCAACTTGATGATCATCATAATGTTGTGAGTGAGATGCATCATCCCTGCAAGAAGTATTAGAGGTAGAAGACTTTTCAAACTTACGCTTCAATACCTCTGACAATGCTATAACATTAGCTCGATCTTGAAGACTTCTCTTCATCTTTAGATATAATTATTTTTGAAGATCAGTTGATGAAGTTGTATTGGTTGAAGTGGTTATGGTAGGATGGACTTGTATAACATTGTTCTGCACATATTGCTTGAAAAGTTCTTCTATGATCTGAGGTGGATGTGAATTAAATTCTTTAGAAATAAAATCAGGCACTTCAGATCGAAAAGCATCACGATCTTCAACACTAGTTTCAACTATACATGGTTTCAAGTTGTTTTCAATCAAGTTATCTTTAGCTCTTTCAGCGATTTGTGGTATAATTTCATAAGGAACTCGATCAACTTTCTTGCCAGTCTTCCATCAATAATCAGTTGTTACACACTTTCGTTCTATGTTCTTGATCATATATCCTTGACGCATGCACATCCTGCAAAGTGCACCTGGAAGATGACTATACTTGTTGGAAATGCATCATTGATTGTGTGGAGCTTTGGATGTAGTGGGAGTTGAAAGTGATCTGTCAATTCCTAAATAATATTCTTATTTGAAGATAAGTTTATCATAGGGGAAATGTTAAAGCTTAAATAGAACTTAGAGAAATGTAGTAGGATAATGAACACAAGCTTACACATAAGCTTAAACCTAATAAATCAAACCTAAGATCAAACTATAACACCCCGTGTTTTAGAGTCATGAAGGCCGTCAATAAAGCAACTATGTATTTTTAGTATTGTACGCGTTTGCTTTAAATCGTAAACGTTAAGTTAAATTGCGTAAGCTAAAAATTATCGTTTAATATAAACGGGCATCAAATAATTAAATGTTTACATCAAGCAAGTGTTAAGTAGTTATTTTGAGGATAATTATTAACTTCGTTAATTTTATTTTTATTTTTATTGGTTGCGTAAAGTGATTACGTTTCGCAATAAAATACGTTTAGGCATACCCGAAACCACCAAAACTTTTCTACGCTTCAACAAATACCCACATTTATACCCAATACTCAAAAATCATAAAAATATATCATATATATCAATGTTTGGCCGGATTTGGTGATATATATCCAAGAAATATCAAGAAAAACTTGCAACTTGTATTTGTACAACACTTTCTAATTAAATCAAAAGACAATGTCATAAGAACACCATACCTAGACCATAAGGTCTTCCCTAAATTACTCATCTTGTTTCTTGATCACTATTGCACCTTTTTGACAAACTTATATCATATGTACTAGCAATACTTGAGATGAAAACACATAAGTCTTTCCAATTACCAAAAACAAACTCACTTCTCTCATTCTCTCCTTACTCACCCACGACAACAAACACCCCTTATACATAATCTATGCCTTGATTTTCCTAGACCATACACAACATCACACATCATTCCTAAGATATACTAAGGTGTTTGCAAGCCTTGGTTAACCATTTACAAGTATAGAAGCAAGAAAGGAAGATTAGGGTTTCTATTTGGAAAACAAGGGTTTCAAGTGTGCAAGCTTTGGTTTTAAGTCCAAGCAAGGGTTTAACACTTATTTGTCATCACCATCATACATCCTAAGGTCATCTATAAACCTTTATACTTTCATTTTATGAGTTATATGTATTTAATGTGCTATGTAGCAAAATCATCACTTAGGATATGCTTAACTAGTAAAAAAAATGGATTTTTCTTGTAAACATGATTTTATGAATATGTATACTTGTTACATGGATGATATATTGAGGTTATAAATGGATACATATGTGTTTTACAATCTTGGTTAAGCTTGAGAAGTGTTAATGCAAGATTAGGGTTTCTAATGGTTTTCTTAAAAAGCTACAAGTAAAAGTTGATAAACAACTTTGTAATCTTGTGAATATTATTACCATTGGATTATGAGGACAATGGATGAACTCTTGGACATTAATATAAGTATCACATATGTCAAATATAGTTATAAAGGATTTATGGTAAACTACTAAAGTGAAAAGTACATAAAACAAGTTTATTATAAAAGTATACACTTAGATATTAATGGGCTGTTTGGATTTTGAATTTCTAACAGTGGGTTTGACATTTTATAAAAATAATACGTCTCATGATGATTCCAAAAAGATAAGAAACTCAAAAAACGGATTAATAACGAAAAATATACGCTAATTACGAGTTATACATTAATTAAACAGATTTATAAAATAACTTTTATAAAAATTATACAAAACAGAAAGTTTGGTATTTTTAACAGATTATACATATTTTTAGAATTCCAAAACAATAAGAAACGTAATTTGTCGATTAAAAACGAAGAAGTTATGAATTACGCAAGTTTATATACTTAAAATGTATAAAAATATTATTGTAAAACTATTTTTATAAAAAGTTACTGTTCATAACAGAAACATTAATTTTTGTAAACCTCATAAATATATATACCTTTCAATTACGAGAACGTGCTCGAAAGAATCGCTAAAAACGGAGCTATAACGAATAAAATACGACGTTTACGGGTTTTACGATAACTTAAAATATAAAAATAACTTTATAACTGACGTGAACAGTAAAAATTACTGTTCATCAGGGGACTAAAAATATGAAAATGTCAATTATTGATAACTCGACTTAATACGAAAACGTGGACGTAAGAAACGCGAGAAACGGACTTAAAACGATAAAGTTAGGTCATTTTTGCTAAAGGTGTATTTATAAATGTTTTTACTTTATAAATATGATTTCACGAAAAACGATTAGACGGTGATGAAGCTATATAGAATTATATGTGGTTATCAAAGTACTATATTACTAGGGAGTTTCATAATGAGGCCTCTTCGGGGTGGCGTATCGACGAGTTGTTGGATTTACGATTTAAAGTGTCCTAGCTCCTCATACGTCACTACATGACCTCTTAAATTATGATAGCCCGAACGATAGTATGATGTAACTAACATAGACTTGTATATGATGTTAGTTAATCAAAGCGATTAGTGCTTATACGACCTATGTTCATTTAGGTTGCATTCGATCATTTACGTGACGCGTTATCTGTGATATTTGGATTATCAGTAACTCAAGGTGAGTTCATAGCCCCACATTTTTACGATTTCAATGATTTATAACTTTGGGGTGGAAACATGCTTTGTTTTATAAATTGGACGCAAGTGTATATTTTATATTGATTACGTGTTTGCCTAAGTAGCGATAACCCAAGTTGAGCCCATTATCATGAACTGTCAATTGCATAGATGTAGTTGTGAATTACATTATGTGAGCGCGAATGTTATGAATAGATCTATTTGGGATTGACCTCCCCGTTCGGGTGATTAGCTATCACCGGGAACGAACGTTATAGCATGTCGGATTTGGGATGTTTAGGGTTGAACATCTGATCGGGCAGAATAGCAATATTTATTATTGCGAATATAATTGTCGAGCTTCAGTGTCATGAGCTTAGGAAAACGTAATCGGATTTTGTGATGTCTGCATCTGTTGCTTTATCACGGGGAAAGTCTTGCGGTCCTGCATATTATAATTTACTAACCTATGAATTCACCAACATTTTTGTTGACGTTTTAAAGCAATGTTTTCAGGTGGTCAATAGGCACGAGGTGCCAGGGATACATTGGTGACACTTTTGGTTATCACGCTAAAGATTTGGATGTAATATGTTTTGGGAAATGTATTGTCAATCTTTGTAATATCAAACACTGAACAAGTAAAGCTGTATGCTTTGTGTAACAAGTCTTTTATCAAATCCAATGTACCATTTTAAACGACTTTTCGTCGTTCTTATATATCTTGTGCTATTGATCTGAGAAGTAACACGCCCCGGATATCCTTATTCCGCTGCGACCCAATTTGGGGGTGTTACAGATTGGTACCAGAGCCAAGGTTATAGAGAACCAGGTCAAATGTTTTTGCTGGACTATAACCGTTTTCAAACATTGCATTCATAATTTTGGATTCTAAATCTAATAACGCAAAGGGAAAGCACATAAAGGCATGCTAATCTGGGAAGAAAGACAATTTAAAATTCTAACGACATTTAAAAAAAAAATTTACTAATATTAACTAAAAATGACAAAATAAAACTCTTAAAACTCAAAATGCAAATTTCTTAACTAAAATGTATTAAACAAATTTTTAATAACAGAGAAATTTATTATGTGAAATATTTATTAACAAAACGAGAACCTGTGTACTGCCAACAATTTCAAGCCCACGAGCAGAGAATAACCGCGTCAACCCTTCAAACAAAATTAGATACTCTGATCGAGATGTTATACGGACTTAACTATACGTTCTCACACTACACACAATAAGTCCATACCAGACATAAAATGACATCAAATCATACGTCACAAAACGCCCCTCAAAAGAAACACCGTGCGTTTTCTCACAAAACCTAAACACTAGACACATTATCCCAATTCACATATTTATCAAAGCATACAAAATAGCGTTAACGTCTCTCAAGACATCCGCACTACCTATACACATAAACAATAGTGTATTGAAATCTACTTATAACCACATTACCATAAAACACAGCGCCTGAAAATGCGCGCCGCCGGTACTTTAATCTCTGGTACGATGACAACAAGTCTTCCATCGCTGCCCAAATCCCCTCATCATTGCCTCCAAGCCTTCGTACTTCAATTAGCCTGAGATGAAACATGCTCTAAAAAGTCAACCACGAGGTTGAGTGAATCATAAGGCTTTTCTATAATTGATAAACAGTCTAAAATAACAGAGAGTTGAGACAACGACAAGCATTATAATATTTCATAAGTCATCATATCTAAAGACTTGAGTTGCACATCTCAGACAAGCTAATAAACAACAGTTGCCATTGAGCTCAGCGACACTCGATCCCATTGACGAAATCCATAATCAAGTAAATAATACAATAATAATGGCCCCAGGCTAAAGGTTATTTTCGTCAGATTACCTATTAAATCTCCATAAATATGTCCGTACATTGGGAGTTGCTATCACTTTCCCGGATTCAAACCCAAAAACCGAACCGTGTTGTCTAGCCCATAGCGCTATACTTATATGAGCGACTACCCATCATAGTAGTTGACGGCTCACGATTGGGTCCTTATTACGAAAGCTACACAAGCAACAACATATATTCAAATACGGGTCTAAGCAGACCAGAAGAAAGCTACTTGTGTTCATTTTAAAAATACTAGATGCAACTCCCTCAGCGGGGTTTTAGAAATAATACGTGAAAACGAGGCTATGAAACTCAACCACTTGATAATGTCCGGAAAGAAAATAGACGCGATAAACCAACTTGGTTGTCGGCACGCAATCACCCAGAACCTATACAACATGTTATGGGTTTAAGTTCTATTTCGGTTAAAAATTAATAATGACGACCAAAATAGACAAGTATGTAATTGTATGTATGATGATCAAGTTATAATTGGTAAGTTTAAATCACACTTAAGTATTGCTAAGTAAAAAGTAAGTCATTTTACTAGTTTTATTAATTGCTCTAGATTTTACTAGGTTTTAACCTAATTGGTCCAAAAAGCCCAATAGGCCCAATTATAAGCCCATTAAGTAATTTGGTCCATTTTTAATAGCCCATGACCAGGCCTTAGTCCAATCATTAGGCCCAAGTGGGTTGGGCCCAATGCTAAGCCCAATAGGTCTTATAAATAATAATTTAGTGTATTGGGGTCTAGTGGCCCAATATTAAGGTCTTATGACTTATTTTAAGTTTTATGTGAAATACTTGTATAAATTTTTCGTGGTTTTCGAGGTCGATATAAGTTTAAGGTCAGTAGGTTAAATATATAAAAACTCCTAAAAGTGGGTCCTACCACCTCGATATTTACAAACTTTTAGTATGGATATAGACGTAAAAGTTTTATATAGGTTTATGTTTATAAAAATAGTTGTATCTCTTTAACCATAAATAATATACTTATAATATTTACATTTCTAGTTTCATATTTAAGTGTACATTATAGATTATAAGTTATTTCTATACTTAATTTTGAGTGGACATATACTTAAAGTCATTTCTTTATACAAAAGTCAATTTATCATTTTTGGCTGAAAACTCACTTTTACCATTTTTGACGCCATTTGAAAACCATAATGATCTGAGAAACCATCCAATTGATTCTATTTCTTCATATGTTTAGCTACAATTCATCTCTTTTTAGTTTTTATCAACTCAATTCGTATGTATCACTTTTTATTCAATCAAGACAGCAAAGTCAGATTAGGTATCTTTTGGTAAAATGAGTGTATCTCACTCAATTTTTACATTCAAGAGTTGATTCAAATTGCTACTAGCTCACAAAACAATTGTCCACAACTTAGATAAGTCAAATCAGTTGTTTATCATACTCAAAAATGTCAAACTTTCTGTTTACTTCTGCCCTAATTTTTCTAGTGATTTCCACCATGTTTTAAGTTAGGTTTATCCATTTTCACCCTAATCTAGTACACACAAAGCCCCAATAAACTTTTGATCATCATATTCATCATATTTACATTTACATTTATGAATAAAAATACAAAGAAAATACAAGAATAATAAAAATAAGTAAAGATTTATACCCACAAAATGATGTAAGTGGTGATTATCACCCAAAACAATGTGACTCCTTTACACCAAGTCTTGAATCTTAACCCAATATCTCTAGAACATCATCATTTCTCCATGCAATACTCTATGAAAACTTGAATTAATTCAGCCCCTAATGTGTGTAGAAACCTTCTTTCAACTTCTTTAATTCATCTTCAAAATATAGGGTTATACTTAAGGTATCTTCTTAATTGGTGTAGTAATTTTTGATCTTGAAATTTTTGTATGAAATAGGTGTTTGGGTGAGGGTTGTGGCCGGCTAGGGAGGAGAGAAAACAAGAGTGTGTGAAGTTTTTGGTAAACAATGGGAGAAGTGAAGAGGAGTCTTGGTTTTGTATCAAAGATGCATGCAAGGCTAGAATGAAAATCAAGACAAGTGTCTTGACTTTCATCCTCATAATGCCACGCCACCAAGAGGTGGTTGTGAAGGATTTTGAGTTTAAATTTTTATAAACTTTGATGTTTAGTGTATAATTTTTAAGATAGGTAGGTAGTTTTGAGGCTAACGGGTATAAACGTAAAATAAAACGAGAGTTAAGGCGAAACCACGAGGTAAAAACGAATATGATAAAAATAATTCTACATTAAACGGAATACTTTTCTGAAAAGTTTAATTTACGTACGGTTCAAGACGGATAATTGTTTTAAGCATAGCTCGTAATTAATTAAAACGACGATTTCAATAAAATGTCTAAATGTAAATAAAAGTAACTTTGTTAAAGATTTATAAATTAATTATGAGATTAGAAATAGTAGTGACCTTAAATACGGGAGTTTACATTCTAGTTTGCACATCTGACTTAGGATCACCAAGTATTTGACTTTTTGGGTGAATATTATGAATCCTGAGTGTAGGAGTAGGACTGACTTCAATTTCTGTTGGTAAATTGTTGAAGTCATTTATCACACCCTCCTCATCATAAGATGCCTCATCAAAAATTCCTGTCTCAGACTTGTGAAAGATTTCAAGCTCTGGCATAGGTAAATCATCAAGATCAAGCATACCAGTATTAATTGTTTGACTACCAGTATTAACTGAAGGAGTACTGGTAGAGTTATTTTCAGGTACTGTCCCTAAATGCTTTAGGGCAATTTCTTCTAACTCTCTTCTGAAAGCTTGAATCTTAGGATTATCTTCTAATGTGTCAGTAGAGGAATCCTTCTTCTCTTTTTGAGGTTCTGTCAAGGTCTCCTCTTTCTTTAAATTTGTGGAAGATGTCCTTGATTCAACTTTTTCTTCAGTAATCTTTACAGCTGAAGGCACAACAATAAGCTCTACTTCCTCATCTTTTTCCTCAGAAGCATTTGAATTTGTTGTTTGTGAAGTACCTGCATTGTTAGTTACCTCTGAAGTACCTGCATGTTGGTTAGCTTGATTCTCCAAAGAGACAGGTATATAATTCATAGAATCAGTAAGATAGTCAATATCAAACATCCATCTATACCCTACTCCTTTGACATTAGGTTTATCTTTAAGAAAATTAACATGCAGATTTACTTCTACTCTTTTGGTTACTAAATTATAAACCCTATAAGCTTTGCTATTTAGTGAGTAACACCAACCAAAGAATCCTTTTATCATGATTTACCATCAAACTTGCCAAGCCCGCTAAGAAGTATCTAAAATGTAAAACATGACACCCAAAAGGTTCCTTATGGAGCTAATAATTGTTATGTTGGAGCCGAAATAAAAGCTCCATATGGAGTTTTGTTTTGAGGTTTAATCACTCTTACCCTATATGAAAATATTGCAAGCAGTACTACTGTCATCTGCCCAAGAAAGGTGTTGGTAAGAGATGAAACTTGTAGCATAGTTCTAGCAGACCTCAATTATGGGTCCTTATCCAATTCTTTCAGCAACTCCATCAGTTGTGGAGTTCCGGCAGGCTATACTCTTGTTTATTCCTTGTTCCCCAAAATTCAACATATCTCTATCTTAAATTCAGTGCCATTAACTGATCTAATGATTTATAACCCTAAAACTAAGCGTTTTTAATCTGCCTAATGAATATTAAAGAATGCCCACTAGCATCATCCTTAGAGGCCAAAAAGAATAAGCGTACCCAACTAGAATCTGGTCCAATCAACAGTAATACCAAGGCAATCACTTGCATGATTATGCTTTACTACAGAATAGGACCAAAAAGATCCTATTCATAAGGTGTGGTAATGGCTCAGTGATTAATCTTTCTAACTTGGCCTTAGCAGGGGTCCCTGTGTTGTTTAACCTTTATGGCAGCAACACAAGTGTGGTCATTTTTGGAAAACCTTGGAAGCGTAGAACCTCTTACAAGGTTTCCCTTCACAAGTTTGTTAGGTTTTGTAAAATTGATATTTACCTAACCTTCGTAATTCCACAATTTAGATTCAATCAGATGTGGCTTTAGCAATCAAACAGGCAAAACCTTTGCAGGATGATGGTGTCTTCATATCAAAACAGTACATATTGTAGTGTCTAGGCTTTTAAAAGTATCTGGATTTTTCATCCAGGCATCATAAAGTCAGAAGACACACAAGACATATCAGTTTTCAGTAAAAAGAAACCTGTGCAGCTTTCACAGTTTTTGTAGATATTGAGAAAAATGTTAAAATGCCCTAATTCATTTACAAAAGACACACTATCAAAATCCAAATTACAACTCTTATTTTTCCTTTACCAGATATGTAGCCTTTGCTACCTCCAAAGGTAACAGATCCCCCATTGAATTCTTCAAAATCCTCCAGTTGATCCTTGTTACCTGTTGTAACACCCCCAAAATGGGTTGCAGCGGAAATATGGGTTGAGGAATGTTACATCATAGATCAACAGCACGAGATAAGAGAACACCACAATATGATGTTTATACAATTGGATACATGGATTAAATAGACTTGTTGTTAACAATATCCGAAGCTAAATAGTTCATCCATGAAAAGTAAAGATTTTTAAGAACATAACAATATCCCCAAAATGTAATGCATCCAAATCATTAAAGTAATGACTCAAAATGATGACCTACCAATGTATCCTTGTTTCGTCGTACCTTATTGACCTGAGAAAAACATGCTTTAAAACATCAACATAAAGTTGGTGAATTCACAGGTTTAAGTAATGTATAAAGTAGGACCGCAAGATTTCCAAGTGCAAGACATGTAACACATACAATATCTCAAAAGTAATTTACGAGTGCACTAAGTTTCAAGACACCGAATCCTCGACATATATGTAATGCAATTATAATGCACTAAATGTCCCATGTAGATGTTCAACCCTGCAACATCCAAATTGGATTTACCGAAATGTATAACGTTCATGTTTCCGGTCCCCCCTAAAACTTGAGACGCTACCATTACCCGAACGGGGATGTCAATCCCAAATAGATCTATTCATAACATTCGGCGCTCGCTAACCTAGCAATTTGACAGGTTTCATGATGGGTGTGCAATATGGGTTATAGCTGCTTAGAGGCAACTCGTAATATGTTAAAAAGAAGTACTTGCGTCCAAATGTAAAACAATGCCAAGTTTCTTACCCCAAAGTTGTAAAACAATGTAATTGTATAAAAGCGGGGCTATGAACTCACCGTAAGTGAATGATTTGATTATCTAAATCAAATGAGTGAATCGCCTCGGCAATTTGAATGCAACTAGTTTAATTATAGGCCGTAGAGAATAAATTATTTCAGTGTAATAATGTATTTCATATAAATAAAACATCACATGTTGTATAGCTACACCACCACCTAATAGTTTTTATTAATTATTTAAAAGTTAAAACAATAATTAACTCGTACTTTGTTAAATTAAAGTATATATACTTGTACTCGTAAAGAAAATATTATCGTTATTTATTAACACATCGTTTGTAAAAATGTATGATTTAATAATGATATTTTATTATTAAATTAATTGTTTTATAAAAGATTGTACAAAAATAAAAGTAATGCGCGCGAGTTTTAAAACTTCATATCTTTATCGTTTCGACTCCGTTTTATACGTTTCTTATGTCCACGTCTTCGTATTAAAATAATTTATCAAAATATCATATTTATAAGATTTAACCCACTGATGAACAGTAACTTTTACTGTTCATCACAGTTTATATAAACTATTTTCATAAAACTAATTATATATAACTCGTTTAAATCATAATTTGTTCGTTATAGTTCCGTTTCTCGAGATCCTTATGTCCTTGGATTAGTATTAAGAAAATTTATAAAATTTAAACCACTGATGAACAGTAGCTTTTACTATTCATAACAGTTTATAAAAATTGTTTTTATAAAATTAATTATATATATCTTGTAAACTACGTAACTAGTTCGTTATAATTCCGTTTTTCGAGTTCTTTATGTCCGTGGGTTCGTATTAAGGAAAATTATCAAAATATTATATTTATACAATTTATACCCCTGATGAACAGTAACTTTTACTGTTCATCACAGCTTACAAAACTATTTTTATAAAGTTAATAAGGTTTACAGTTTATAAAATTATTTTTATAAAGTTTATATATATATAACTTGTAAATTCCATAACTCATTCGTTATAATTCCGTTTTTCGAGTTCCTTACATGCTCACGATCCTTGTAAAGAGCACTATTTTTATAAAATATAAAACATAAGGTTTATGGTTCGAATTCCAATAGTATGTATAAAGATATAATTAGGGTTTTCAATTAATAAAGTTAGTTTGTATTTATTTTTACTTAAAGACCTTGCACCATAATTTCACCAAGTGTTGTACCGTATATTTCACATGTATTTAGTCCTTTAAATGCTCATGTCCTTTGTCCATATGAAATCATCAAATACTTTATATAACTTAAAAATGAATTAGGGTGGGATTAACTTATTACAAACACGTAGGTATACATAGAAAATAAATGAATGAACATTGAAAACTTTAAATAGACCTTATAGAAGTCAAGTGGGATGATGAACACAAGATGTAAACCCCAATCAAGCCTTTAAAAACAAAACCTCTAATCAAGAAACCCTAATTATGTTGTTCTTATAATTTTCCTTGTTAAACCCGAATCCAAGCTTCCCAACACCTTGAGTAGCCTTAGATAACCTTACAATGAACACTTGAATGCTTGGATTGCCTTGGTTGCAAAATTAAAATGAAACCCTAAAACCTATATGTATGCCGTGGGTTTTGAGGTTCAAAGGAGAGAGTTCTTGGTTGATTTTGCTTGTATGGAGTGTAAGAGTATGATTATGGACCTAGGGCTTTCTTTATATAGCATAGAGAAAACCATAAACTACCTAAGTGAAACCATGGAAGTGTAGATGGTTTAAAGGACATGTTGCAAGAGCTCTCCTCCTCCCTAGGAGGAGGCCACGGTTCAAGGAGGGGGGAGGTACAAGGATTAGACAATTACTAGAAGCATGAGCTTAAGGTACATTATGTAAGGTTTACAAGTTGTAGGAAAGATTTAATAGGGATTAAATGATTTATTTCATGGGTAAAAGCCTATGTCCGGTTTTAAGATGATATAAGAAGGCAAAATAATTAATTTTGAGTATTGGGTATAAATGTGGGTATTTGTTTGAGTGTAGATGGGTAAAGGTGCTTCCGGGTATGACCGAATGTAATTTATTGCGAAACGTAAGCGTTTTACGTAACCAACAAAAATAATTATGGACAAGTTATAAATTATACTCCTATTAATCTTATATCCACTTGCTTGATGTAAACTTTCATTTGTTTGATGTCCTCTGTTTACATTGAACGTTGCTTTTTAGTTTACCGCGAATTAACATAAGTTAATAATTATAAGCGAACGCGAAGACTCTAAAAAATAAATAACAGATTTATTAAAGTTGTAAATAACCTGAAAATGAGAAATGTTACAACTTTGATCTCTTCTTTTGATTTTCACTGGTTCATCTAGTTCTATCATCTTTTCTTTTCCCTTGTCTTTGTAAGATGAGTGTGATGGTGATGTTGGTTCTGGAACTGTTCTTCTTGGCTCTTCCTTTGGATCATGAATAACCACTGATGTTGTTCTTGGTATGGTTCTCCTTATAGCAACTAATGATTCAGCAATGGTCATCATTTCATCCTCAAACACATCAGCAGTACTTAAGATGGACAGCTTAGTACTAACTTCAGGATTGACAGCTTAGTACCTAAATGGTACGGTATCGGTACTAATTTCATTTTACAATTTTCACCACTAACAAGATCTTCACACTAGTTCTAGTAGGCTCTTTTTGATCTAAAAAGTATCTCATATCAGCACTAGTCATTCTCCTGGAATTCTGACTCTTCTTGAATTATGGAAGTTCCTGCATCTTGTACCAATGAAATAGAGGGATTTTTTATCAATCTCAGCAATTTTCCTCCCTTGTTTGGAAGGATTCTCCAAATCTTTTTCAGTATCAGATATAACTACTCTTGCCCTTCTTCTAGGTTGGCTTGACTTGACTTTGTGTTCCAACTTCTTCACTCTCATGATAAGCTTAGTGTAAGCAGCACCATAGTGTAGTTTTATTGCTTTAAGTCAGATTGCAAATCCTCCACTTTCATTGGATAATGTGGTACATAGAAACCTTCATTCATTAAGTTATCAAACTTGCCTTCTTCAATTTCCAAGTGATTGATACCTTGGTGAGATGAATCATGGGGCGTGGTAGCAGGCTCTTCTGGCATCATGTGTGTTTTGCATAGAATGTTTGTGTAGTTGGTGTTGAGAGGTGGGGATGGAGCACGGTAGGTGTCGGGATTAAGACTCAATGGGACTGTTGATCCTTCACCTTGGCTGATTGAAACATTAAACAAGCATGTTGGAAATAGTAGATATGACTACCCCTGTATAACCCTTGGAAAACCCTTCATCATGTTGACTGAATAGTTTTAGTGTTAGGGATGGAGCACATAAGTTCTTGTTGTAAGGGAGAAGATGTTGAAATCAGCCCCTTCCCACCCCCGAACCAATGCTCAAACCACCCATTCAAAACGCAAGATGGGTTTTAATGCTTTGTAATATTAATTGAAGGAAACTGAATCAAAGTTACACACTGTACACACTATTCTATTTATACTAAAACTAAACACATAAACGTGCACCACTACTATTCCTACTAAACAGGAACCAACTAACTAAAAGACTATTACTTGGTCTTCCATAATACTCGGTCATACATGGACTATATCAACTCTTTTATTCAACATAACTGGGCTCCACATACTGACCCGTACCCGCTGATCCGTGACCCATCAAGATTAAACCCAACATTCACCCCCGTAATCTTGATGCTTTCTTGTCTTGAGTTTCTGCGATCATAAATCACGAAAAGGTCTTGGACACTTACTTGATCGGTCTCTTTGTACTTTGCTTCTCCAACATACATACAAAGGAAAACCTTGCTCTTGCTTTTTGTGATCACCTTCACGTTGATCAACTTTGTTCGGTATTTCTGTGAATCTTCGGTTATTTAATTCAACAGCTCAGTCTTTAGCTTTTAAAGCTTCGGTCTAGACAACCCGTCGGTCATGATTGTCTCCTTCGGTCTCGGTCTAATCTTTCTCAGATGAGCCTTCGGTCTATGGTCACCTGTGTCAGTCTAGGATTAGCCGTTAGTCTTTTGCGGCTCCTCGGTCTTCTCTGTCTCATGTCGAAACTCACTTTCCTGCCACGGTCATTCTTTCTTCTCTTGCTGCTTGCTTGCTATCTAGCACGTACTCTTCAAAGTTTCAAAAACTTTGTTTTTGCTCTTACTTTCGAGTTCCAAAACGGTATTGATTTCTTGCTAAAATACCGGTGTTGATCTCATTCTTGCTTCTTGCTTATCGATTATTTTTTGCTTACTAACTTACTATGATTTCTTGTTGCTAACATGCGATAACATGTTGCTTTCTTTCTTGCTGCTCATCACTTGTTTTCTTTCTTTCTTTCTCGTTCTTGCTACTTTCCACCATGCTATCTTTCTGTTTCTTTCTTCTCGTCACCCGCTGTGATCAACACTTGATGCTTGCTTTCGTCTTTCGCTACGTGATTACACAAAAGGCAATCATATCTTTCTTTCTTGCTACCCACCAGGTATAAGCCCCTAAGTTCTCAAACTCGCCGTTTAATCAAACTCAGCTCTGTAACCATGTTGATAATCAGCCCCTTCCCCACCCCTGAACCCATGCCCTCAAACACCAATCAAAACGCAAGATAGGTTTCAATGCTTTGTAATATTAATTGGAAGGAAACTGAATACAAGTTACAACCTGCTACACACTATTCTATTTATACTAAAACTAAACACATAAACGTGCACCACTACTATTCCTACTAAACAGGAACCAACTAACTAAAAGACTATTACTTGGTCTTCCATAATACTCGGTCATACATGGACTGTATCAACTCTTTTATTCAACATAACTGGGCCCCACATACTGACCCGTACCCGCTGATCCAGTTAAACCTTCAAGATTAAAACCCAACAAGATGTCTTGTGCTTGTTCAAAAAGATTTGAATAAATCTTGGATACATAAAAAATTTAGACTTACTATCCAAGTTTTTCAGCATACCTTCAAAAATCATCATAGAAAAGTTGAAAGTCCTATTTGTTGTCAAGCAAATAATAGTAGTTGCTATATTGCTACTAAACTGTTCCCAAGAAGTTTTCTTAGGACTTAAGCAATGGAGAATAGTATGTATTAAGAATTTCCATTGAGGGAAAAAGTGACCCTTTTGGAAGATCAACTTGTCATAATCAGAAACATACCCCATAAGAGCAAGTTGCTTAAAAATTTCAGTATTAGGTAGTGAACTAATACCATCACCATCTTCCAACTTGAGATGTCTCCTTATTGATGCTTCATTAACAATCTTAACCTTCCCATCAATAGTAGAAATTATTTCCATTTCTCCATTTACAGGTGTGCTTGCAGAAGCAGATTCCCAAAATTGATGTATGAGTGAGACATAGATGATTGGATTTTCTGTAAGAGCATACTTGATGTGACTTGTAGTGAGAAAATCAATTATCTGATGAAAACTGTCACTTCCTTCTATCTTCTGTAAATAGGCAACCATGTTGTGAGTATCACAGAATTTCAAAGGAGCCATTAGTGAGTGAATTGAGATAAGGGTTCTGGGTTTATGATCGTGAATGAGAATATTAGGGTTTGGTAAAGTTAATTGAGATATTATATGAAGTACTTAAGGTTTTGCTTTAACCGTCTAAATAAGATTGAATCTTTTTCTCGAAGAAATCCTATAAGAGACAGAAAAATCAAGAAATATCCAAATTATAGACCCCTATAAGCGAAGTTGTAGGTGGAAATATCTCAACGGCTATAAAATAATTTAGAAAATTCTGTTATGCCTCAAACAATATTAATGGTTACAAACAGTTACTAAGATTTGACTAAACTGTACTAACTGTTAGCCCATCTGTACTAACATCAGGTCCATCAGTTACTAAGTACATGCTACAGCAGTACTAAAGTAATGCCAAACAGTAATAACTTTGAGTGGGGAACTGTACAACAGTTTTAACATAAATTTCAATCAAAATGCATTTCCAATCACCATATTTGATTTCTCTCGATCTCTCTTTATGTTTTTTGCTCACATTATCTCTCAATTCTTTTTGCTCACCAATTCACTATTTCTGTTTTTATCACACAAATCTCTTTCTGTTTTTATCACACAAATCTCTTTCTGTTTTTCAGCTCACTAAATCTCTCTATTCTTTTTCTCACCAATTCAGATAGTTTTGTACAATGTGCATAAATTTACATAGTTTCTACTGTCCTTCCACTTCCAAGTGTGTTAACTCTTGAGAGGGTGGATCATTGGACTGTTTAGATGCAACCTCAAACCAAGTTTGAGCATCTGCAACCCCAATATGGTAACTTAGCACCTAGGACCACTACCTGAACCAGTTCCTAAAGAATTGGGATCATTAAGTGTTTCTTTGGATTGGGTCCTATTGATGTTATCCTGCTCTGCTTCTAAGCTAGAAGCAGTAGTGGCAGCCCTTTCCATTCTGTCACCCAACTCCTTATGGACAGCCTCATCACCAACCTTTACAGGAGGACTATTAGACTGAGGTATCTTGGTGTCCTGACCTCTTTTGACATGCCTAGATATTTTTTTATTCTTTATAACATACTTTTGTTTGATGATACATGTTCTTTCATCCATGCTTGACTGCATATTGACATAATTATCCTCCCCTTAAACTATACTTCAGAGGTGAAGTTTTCAACATCAGGTACTCAATATGCTTAGCCTGCAAGTGTTAGTCCAAAGCCAAAAATACATAATCCAAAGTATTTTATTCTTGATAGTATTAATTATGACTAACAGTTTTAACAAGCAGTTTTAAGTATAACTAGCAGTACTAATTATACTTAGCAGTACTAATTGACAAGACTAACAGTACTAATCCTTTACAAAACTGTTACAAAGTCATAAAGAGATGTAGACATTAAGGATTAAGCATTCCAATACTTGAGACCAAGTACTAAAACCTTCCAGCATTAAAACCTTTTGTAAGAAAATCTGCAACATTTTGATCTATATGAATTTTAACCATTTGTATTAACTTTTTAGCATTGCAATCTTTTAAAAATGATGCCTAATCTTTATATGTTTTGTTTTAGAATGTTGAACAGGATTTTCAATAATGCAGATAGTACTGTTATTGTCAATATTAATGACAATATTCATGAAATTATACCCATAATCCAGCAATTGATTTTGAATCCAGAGTACTTGGTCAATAGCAACTAGCAGCAGCCACACATACTTCAGCTTCAGTTGTTGGAGGTGGCAACCATAGTTTGCTTCTTACACTGCCATGATATCAACCTATTTTCTAAAAACTGACAACCTCAGTTGTAGACTTCCTATCTTGAGTTGCTCCAGCAATAGTCACTATTAGTATAAGCAACTAGTTCAAATATAGAATCCCTAGAATACCAAACCCCTAATGTTGGTTTGCCTTTCAGATATCTAAAAATTCTCTTGATTTCTAAGAGATAGGATGTCTTTGGTGTAACTTAGAATCTGGCACATGCACACAATGTAAACATACATATCATGGGCCTAGATGTATGCAGATACATAAAGAAACAAATCATAGATCATATAGAGCTGTACATCAAACATTATTAGCATTCCATCTTTTACTAAAGGTTTTTCCAAATCAATACTAGTAGTAGAAAGCAGGACTTCCACATCTGTGTAGTTGAATTTCTTCAAAATCTTAGCTACATATTTATCCTGACTGATAAATATTTCATTTTCCTTCTGTGTTACCTGTAATCCTAAGAAGAAAGTAAGTTCTCCCATAGAACTCATCTGAAACTTATCCTTCATAGGCTTCTCAAATGAAGTACACAGCTCCTTGTTGTTGAGCCAAAATATATTGTCTTTCAACATAGACATGTACAAGAAAATATCTCCTTTTTGCCTTTTCCTTGATAAATAATGTTCGATCTATCTTCCCTCTTTTAAACCCATTGCCCAACAATAGTTAGCCAAGGTTTCATACCATGCTCTTGGTGATTGATGCAACCCATAAAGTGCCTTGACCACCTTGTAAACTTTGTCTGGATGGAAGGATCTTTAAATCATGGTGGTTGATTAACATAACCTCTTCCTCAATGGTTCCATTATAAGAATGCACTCTTAAATCCATTTGATATACAGAAACCATAAAAGAAGCATAGGCTATAAATAATCTTATTGCCTAATTCTTGCCACCATGTGCAAAAATTCTTCATAGTCTATACCTCTTCTCTGTCTATGGGGACCCTGTGTAACCATAACCTTTGCTTTATTCATAATCACAATCCCTCTTTAATCTTTCTTATTTTGAAGACCCATTTTTTTGTTTTTCAATAGCCTCTTCTATTAGGCAAATTCCACAAGTTTCAAACCTGTTGGAGCTGATTGACAGAAGTTCTTTCTTGCATTGCTTCCACCCAAGATAAATCTGATTGAGCTTTAAGCAATGCTTGTGAGTTTCAATTGTGATAAGAACAACATATAAACAAGGTATTCAGGGTATCATGTGTTTTATGTTTCATATACAGCACTGAGAAACCCTTGTCTAAGTTAGATTTGTCATTCTCTTCGTTATGCATAGAGGACTTCACATCCACTAATCACATTTTTTTTAGGTTGTTCTTTATGGATTCTTGTATTGGGAGTGGTTTCCACTGTATAGGAATTAGTAATGTTCCCCAAATCAACTTCTGGTTAATCTTCATCATTGAAGAACTCAACATGAGTAGCCTTAAGTGTATGACTAGTTCCCAATTTGAACATGTCTTTAGGGCTATCTGGATCATATAAACTAGCAATATTCACTAATGGATCAACAATATTAAGTTTAAAATGACCAGTATTAACTTCAGGACTGGCAGTATTAACATGTTGTCCAGCAGCATTAACTTCCTTAGGACTGCTATCATCTTCAGACTTATCTTTTTCATCACTCTCATTATGTGGACCATCTTCAACCTGCTTTTGATCATCAGTAGCAGATTTTGGTTCACCATTACCAACATCTTTGGAAGGTGAATCAAAGTATGAAGCATCTTTCCAAATTGGCATCACAATGCAATCTTGACTGATTTCTTCTTTTTGAGTAGATGTACCTGCATTAAGTTCTCCTTGTGTACCTGCAGATTCATTTGAGATTGTACCTGCAGCTACTGGTACATAATTCATAGATTGGGTTAGAGAATCAATATCAAACAGCCACTTTGGACCATTCCCTTCTATCATAGGCTTATTCTCTAAAAACCTAATATGCAAGTTTTCTTCTACCCTCCTGGTTCTTGTGTTGTATACCCTAAAAGCTTTACTACTCAAGGAATATCCAACAAAGAAACCTTCTCTCTTCTTGCCGTCAAACTTAGCTCTAAATGTCTAAAGTATTAGAATGGTAAACATGACATCCATATGGTTACTAAACTTTGAGCTGTTTTTTTTCTTTACCCCCCCACCTATATGTTTAAAACCTCTAAAAAGTTCATAAGGTGTCTTGTTATGAGGCTTGACTACTAAGACCCTATTTTGTACATAGCAAGCAGTACTAACTGCTTCAGCCCAAAATGTGGTAGGTAACTTAGAGTCAGCTAACATGGTTCTAGCAGCCTCAATTAGTGTCCTATTCCCTCCTCCTCAACTACACCATATGCTCTGAGGAGTCCTGCTACACTATATTCCCTCTTATTACCTTTTTCTCTGCAAAAAGCATCTATAACTTTATTCTTAAATTCTATTCCATTTATCCTTCTGATTATTTCATTTCTCTATATACTAGGTTTTCTATATCTTTGATAAAGTTCTTGAGAATCTCACTGTTTCCATCTTAGTTGTCTAAAAAGAAAAACCCAAATAACCTACTATAATCATCAGTGAACTTCTAAGCAATACATCTTATGCATTAAACTACTCACAAAGGTTGGACCAAACAAATCCATATGAAGCATAAACAAAGGCTTAGTAATTGGATTCAGAACCTTAGACTTACAAGAAGCTCTGTGTTGCTTCCCTTTAAGACAAGCAACACAGGTTTGGTCATTTTCAAAACGTTTTGTAGGCAAACCTCTTACAAGATTATCCTTACAGCTTATTTATGTTCTTAAAAATTATATGCCAAGCCTCTCCTATGCCAGGAGCATTGAGTTAATCTAATGTAGCCTTACAAACAAGACAGGTTAACTCTCTTTAGAACAATGTTTTCATATCAACAAAGAACATGTTGTTTTTCCTAGGATTTTAAGAGTATATGACTTTAATTAGGAAATTAAATTAGGAGATAAGACAAGACATTCAGTGTCAGTAAAAAGGACATAGTTCTTTTTGTCACACATCTGTGAGACACTAAAAAGGTTGAAATTTAACTCATTGACAAAGTATACATCTTTAAAATCAAGGCTATCAGTTTTAAGTGTTCCTTTACTAGAAATTCTACCACCATGTGCTCCTCCCCCAAATGTAACATAACCTCTATCAAATTCCTTGAAATCTGAGAGATAAGCTATGTTCCCAGTCATGTGCCTTGAGCATCCACTGTCAATAAATCCTGTATCATCCTGTTGTGGCTTGCCCTGCACATAAAAATAAGGAAATTAGTTTCCTTTGGGGACCCAAGCCATTACTGACTTGGATCTGCCTCGTGCATCAATGTAGTTGTGTCTTTTAAAAACAAGTGATGCACCATTAGGTCTGGTAGGTCTCCAAACCCAACATGCTGAGGTCTTAACAGCATTTACCCTTTTTGCCCTAACAACATTAACTGGTGCTGTATATGACCTAGCAGCATTACCTGCTCTAGGACTTTTAGTATGATAGTGTCTCATGGTAGTATTAATATATCTGCTAGTTAATGCTATTTTCTTATAAAAGGACCTCTGATCAGTTAATTGTGCTTGTTTAAAAAAATATGACATTGATTTAGCCACTCATGAAATGCCTGTTTGGGTGTTTGTGCAAGTATTAACAGGCCTAAAGTATTAAGTAGGTGTGGGGCCAGTTTTTAGTAAAACTACTCTTGGAGTCATATTCCTGTGTGTACTAGGGTGTGTGGTTTTGGCATAATAGTCATAATCCACCCTATTGTAATTATTCCTAGATACCATCCTTTCCCTTTGATGGTA
This sequence comes from Tanacetum coccineum, assembly GCA_026074375.1. Classification (NCBI taxonomy): domain Eukaryota; kingdom Viridiplantae; phylum Streptophyta; class Magnoliopsida; order Asterales; family Asteraceae; genus Tanacetum; species Tanacetum coccineum. The sequence continues at coordinate 37,004 of BQNB010055534.1, forward strand.
ATTACAGTTAATCTGCACATGGTCAAAACTCCCACAAATGAAACAAGTTTTGTTATACATCACAAAATCACTTCCTAGTTGTTTGGACTTCTGTCCATTCCAATTTCTTTGATTCCCCCTAGAACTTTGTGATCTATACATCTTAGCACACCTAAATGACTTTTTAACTGGTTTTTCATGATTTTTAGGTTTGATGAACTCTATCTTTTTATCAACAAGTAAAACAATTTCTTTATCAACATTAAGTGGAGCTTGTGTCTTCTGATACTTGTTCTTTTACAAAGAGTTCATTCAGAATTTTCCTTCCGAATCAACTAATTTTTGTATCACAAAACAATGTTAGAATCTTTTAGGGGGGCTTACTATCCTTAGAACCCAATAAACTTATGAATTCCAAGGTCCTGATATTCATCAAGGACAGAATAAGAAAAATTCATGGTTTTTGGTCGATATATAGATTAAAGGATGGGTGGGGAAAGGGAAAACAAACATTATACACCAAACCCTTTTTACTTTTGTCAGTAATCTGACTCCCTAACAACTTGTCTAGGCTCTTTGAGGCATTATCAAATTTCTCAATTTTAAATTCAATGCCCTTTTTTTCTTGCTTAACTTTTTCAAACTCACTTTTAAGCACATTTATTTCATAGTCTTTGCTAGCTACTTCCCTTTTAAGAACTGCAACTTCTTTAATAAAAAGAACCTCATTCTTTCTATATGTGACGAGTTGTTCTTCTACAGTTGCTAAACCTCTTTTATAAGTAGCTGCTGTAAATTCAGTTTGATTAAGCTTAACAATTAAATCATCACACTGTTTCTTAAGAGTTTCATAGTTTTTCAGACAAGTTTTAGAGCAAGTTTTATCATTGTATACCTCAGAGTCTGAAAATGCCATTAGAGCCATGTTTGTCTGAACTTGTTCTTCTGCCATATCACTCCAGTCAAAACCTACACCATCTATAGCCAACATTGCCTTTGAAGATGTGTCTTCATTGTTTCCTTGCTTCCTAGTGTTGTCTTGATATCTAAACTAGCCCTTTTTGTTCCTTGGTGCTCTACATTCCCTGGCAAAGTGTCCCATCTTGTGACAGTTGAAACACTCTACCTTGGATTTATCATACCCAGCAGTATCATTAGCATTAATGAAAATTTTCTTTCCTGTTCTCTGAAAGTACCTTTTTGCCCTCATACTTAGCAGAGAGAGCTGCCACTTCAAATCCATTGCTTCTAGATCATCTTCATGAATTTGCTCTAAGTCCTGTTGTAGGAGATTAGAACCATTAGGATTCTCAACCATGAAAGCATACACAGCATTATCACTGAAGCTAGCAGTACTAACTTGAGAACTAGCAGTGTTAACATTAGGGCTAATAGTACTAACTTCATATGCATGTTTAGCAGTATTAACATCATTAGTACTGCTGGTGCTTGGAGTAGTCATAAAGGCTAAGTTTTGAGCACCACTACTTGTACCAATAGATTTATTTACTTTTTGTTCAACAATTTTGAAGTTGTTGTACAAATCATCGATGCTCATTGTTTCAATTTCAGCCTTATTCATCTAGACTACAACATGAGTATTCCACTCAGGGGGCAAGCTGCTCAAAAAATTTGAATCTAAGTCTTCTTGAGAGATGACCACACCCAAAATTGCAAGCTTACTAATAATCTTCTAAAGTCTGTTAAAGATAGAGTCAATAGACTTTGTGCTTGATGCACTAAAATTTACATATTGCTGCTTCAAAAGTGTTTTCTGTGTTTTCTTAGTGGCTTCATTTCCTCTAAATCGTGTTTCGATGGCAGCAAACATTGTTTTAACATCATTGTACTGACTGAAAGTAAGTTGATGTTCATTGGGAAGAGCCATGAGTAGCAAGCTTCTAGCCTTCACATCATTCTTCTTGTTGGTCTTTTCTTCAGCAGTTACAGGCATGACATCTTTGTAACTGAAGTACCATTCTCTTGTAATGTTTGTGGTACAAACACCCATGAGTTACCATTCTCTATGACCTCCCATAGAGCATAGTATTGTATCTAGAAGTACTGCTTAATTCTTATCAC
>BQNB010055535.1:0-39064 GCA_026074375.1 Tanacetum coccineum
CTCGGATCGTCATTCTTCACTAGACTTTACTTCAGACTTATCTTCTTCTGGTTCATCTTTGGGTTCTTTATCAGATACTTCTTCAGGTTCACCTTCAGATTCATTATCAGACTCATCATCAGTTCATTCATTAGGATGCGATACATCAGGTCAGATTCATTCAAGACCATCGACTAGAGTTGCATCACCTAGGTTGGTTTATCCCCCGGTTATGACTCTATGATATAGTAAGGCGTTTAGACGTTAAAGGTTTGCACCATTGTCTAATCCTTACCCACCGACGACATCATAGTCATCCCTAGATTCATCTTCTGAGAGGTCATTAGATTCATCTTCACCTTATGCTAGACCATCTCGCAAGAGATGCAGACCCCCTACTACTTTAGTACAGTTATATACTCCTGTTCCGAGATCAATAGCCTCTACTCATGTTGATCTTTTACCACCTTACAAGAGGTTCAGAGATTCATACTTACCGAGGATAGCAGAAAGGAGCATATGGAGATTGGTACTGCTGATATAGAGGCTGTTGCAGATTTAGGTATTGGTGATAGAGTTGGAGCTCGTACTGAGGATGGTATAGGTATGGGAGTTAAGGTTGCTGCTAGTGATATTAGGGAGGACAATGAGGAGTTTGAGACAGAGGCTAGTGTGGGAGGCACGATAAAGATCGATGTAGATCCATTGGTTACTGGTGGTATTTCTGAGTCCACTGGATGAGATGCCCCTGATCTTAAGGGTACTGTTTATGATATAGCTTACTACATGTCGGAGGTTCCTCTTGATATGATTACTGAGTTTGAGACTGCTCAGAGACAGTTGGAGGCTGGTCAGTTGGTGGTTAGCGAAGAGAGAGCTGGTTTGGTTGATAGGATTAGGAGGTTAGGATGGGAAACCTAAGGGTTCGAGCTTTGTTGTGTATCGAGAGAGATCGGGTCGACAGTTTTCGTCATCACATGGCACTTTCTCAAGATGAGTTTCATCAAATTTGTAAGGATCGTGATGATACTCGGAGGATACTTAGGAGGTTGGAGTCGCTTGTTGAGAGGCGTTTGGGATTTCGCCCTTAGTTTGGTAGTACCATGGTTATGTAGGACATTAGACTGATGGTTAGGTCTAGATGTTAGTAGTAGAAATGTTGTGAATCAAGTACCCCGCTATGGCTTGATTGTAACCAACTATGAAGCTTTGTTATAATATTAAAAGCTTATTTTGATCCTCTCACGTGTTCGTCTTTATTGTTATTTACTCGTTCGGGCAAAACATGTTCTATTGTATTTTTTATCTTATTTACCATTTATAGTAGTTATATCTAGTATCGAATCTCACCATGTGTTATGTCTTGCGATGTAGAACAATGACTAAACACCATTCTGGAAAAGTTGACGCCTTACTGCAATTGAGGAGGAAATGATCAACTGACCGCGTGCAGAAGCTCTAGATGCTCGCGAGGCTAACATGAACATTAGACTTGGGAACGGTAATGATGAGGGTGGAAATGGTAACGGTGATGGCAACGGAAATGGAGGAGTGAATGGAAATGGAAATCACAATGAGAATGATAGAGATGCTAGGCCTGTTGTTTGAGAGTGTACATACCAGGACTTCATGAAATGTCAACCACTCAACTTCAAAGGAACTGAGGGAGTTGTTAGGTTGACAAGGTGGTTTGAGAAGATGGAAACAGTATTCCATATTCAGAATTGCCCTAGAGAATTACAAAGTTAAGGGTTATGCTTTTCTGCCTTGTTAAACAGTGCGCTAACTTGGTGGAACTCACATAAGAGGACCATTGGAACTGATTTTGGCATTTTGCCATGTCGGAGTGGACTATGAAGTCATGTGAAGTTTATTGTCCAAGATCTAAAATTCAGAAGATGAAATATGAGCTATAGAATTTGACCGTGAAGAACAACGATTTGGCTGTTTATACTCAAGGATTCCAAGAGCTTACCATGTTGTGCACCAAAATGGTTCCCAAAGAGGAGGATCGAGTTGAGAAGTTTATTGGAGGTCTCTCGGATAATATCTAGGGAAATGTGATTGCTGCAGAACTTACAATACTACAAGATGCTGTTCGCATGGCTAACAACTTAATGGATCAAAAGTTGAATGGTTATGCTATGAAAAATGATAAGAACAAAAGGAAGTTTGATAACAACCAGAAGGACAGCCGTGGGCAGCAACCACCATTCAAAAGACAGAATGTTGGAGGTCAGAATGTAGCAAGAGCCTATACGGTTGGCAACAATAAAAGAAGAGTGTATAATGGACCGGTTACTTCTAAAACAAGTGTAGAGTTTCTCACGATTCTTAAGGCCATGCACTGTGAGATGTGGGAAGTGCAACAAGGTTAGACATTTGACCAGGGACTGTAAGGCCATAATTTCCACTACTTCTACTCAGATGGGTCAAGTAGTGAATTAGAGAGTTTTAACTTGTTTCAAGTTGTGAAAGGCAATGGACAATCTACAGGAGTGTTGCCCATAAAGCTGAAAAAGCTCAAGAACGTTGGGAAACAAAATTGCGAAGAGAGTATGAGATTGTAAAGCAAGAGTAAAAGCATATGTACTAGGTGGAGGAGACGCTAACCTCGATTTCAACGTCGTCACGGGTAAGTTTCTTCTTACAATCAATCCATTTTGCGTTTGTTGTTTTGATTCGGGTGTCGATCTAAGGTTTTGTGTCGACTGCTATAGTACCTTGACTCTGATATAATCCCGTACTTTAGACGTTTATCTTGCTGATTGAATTAGTCGACGGGAGAGTTTCTAAAACAAACACCATACTTAGAGGTTGTACGTTAGGATTGTTAGGTCACCCATTTAATATTGACCTAATGCCAGTAGAACTTGGTAGCTTTAACGTCATCATCGACATGGATTGGTTAGCGAACCATCATGCAGTGATTGTGTGTGATGAAAAGATTATGCGGATTCCCTATAGAGATGAAGTCTTGATTGTCCAAGGTGATAGAAGTGGCAAAGGAAAGAAGTCGAAGTTGAGCATTATATCGTGCACCAAAACTCAGAAATATATTAAGAAAGGTTGCCAATTTTTTGTGGCACAAGTTACAAAAAGGAAACCGAAGACACGTCGGAGGAGAAGCGACTTGAGGATGTGCCGACTGTACATGACTTTCCGGAGGTCTTTCCAGAAGATTTGCCTGGATTACCACCAACACGACAAGTTGAATTCCAAATCGACTTGGTCCCTGGTAATGCTCCTGTGGCAAGAGCCACGTATAGATTAGCACCATCAGAACTGCACGAACTGTCTACTCAACTACAACAACTTTCTAACAAAGGATTTATAAGACCGAGTTCCTTACCTTGGGGAGCCCTGGTCTTGTTTGTCAAAAAGAAAGATGGATCTTTTTGGATGTGTATCGACTACCATGAACTAAACAAGCTGATTGTGAAGAATCGATATCCACTTTTGAGAATCGATGACTTATTTGATCGGTTACAAGGATCAAGTGTTTACTCAAAGATCGACTTGAGGTCTGGTTATCACCAACTCAGAGTTCATGATGAGGACATTCCAAAGACGGTATTTATGACTCACTATGGCCACTACGAGTTCCAAGTAATGCATTTTGGATTGACAAACGCATCAGCAGTATTCATGGACTTGATGAATCGGGTGTGCAAACCATACTTAGATAAATTCATGATCGTTTTTATCGATGACATCTTGATCTACTCCAAGAGCAAGGAAGAGCATGCAGAACATCCGAAGTTAATTTTGGAGTTGCTTAAGAAGGAAGAATTATATGCCAAGTTTTTAAAGTGTCAATTTTAGCTTTTAAAGGTATAATTTCTCGGTTACGTGATTAATAGTGAAGGCATTCACGTGGACCCAACTAAGATTGATTCCATCAAGGATTGGGCATCGCTCAAGACTCCGACCAAAATTCGTCAATTTTTAGATCTTGCCGGCTATTACCGATGATTTATCGAAGGTTTTTCAAAGATTGCCAAACCTATGACAAAATGATAAGGAGAGCGTGTGAAGTTCGATGACATTGAAAAAGGCAGAGGCTTTGATTTCAACTGTTAAAGCAGAAATTGTATAGTGCACCGATCTTGGCTTTACCCCAAGGTTGTGAAAACTTCATGGTTTACTATGATGCCTCTCACATGGAGTTGGACGCAGTTCTGATGCAAAAAGAGAAAGTCATAGCCTACGCATCACGCCAACTCAAGATTCACGATAAGAATTACACTACGCATGACTTAGAACTTAGAGTGGTGGTGTTTGCTCTTAAAATGTGTAGACATTATTTGTACGGCACGAAGTGCGTTGTGTTCACTGATCATAAGAGCTTGCAACATATTCTTGATCAGAAGGAGTTGAACATGAGACAATGTAGATGGTTGGAATTGTTGAGTGGATCACGAGTTGTGAAAAATCGTTTATCTTCCAGGAAAAGGCGGAATGTGAGGGCGGCAGATGCTTTGAGCCGAAAGGAACAGATTAAGCCGCTACGAGTTCGAGCTTTGGTTATGACCGATTGGTTTGAACCTTCCCGTGTAAATTTTAAACGCTCAGGTTGAGGCGAGAAGAAAAGGTAAGGAGAATTATGGATATTCGAAGTTTTAGGTGGTATTGATTAAGAAGCTGGAGCCCGTGCGATGTGGAACATTGTGTTTGAAGTATATGGTCTTAGAGTGCATTTTTTGTATCGCTTGAAGGGTGGTGTGGTGGCTTTGCTTTGATCTTTTGTCGTTATGTCAGGCGTTTAGGGCGTGTTGTATGTTTTTGCAGGTATTTCTAATGGGGGTTGCATGAGCTCAGTCTAAGCAATTAAAATACTATTTCAATTATTACAACTTTTTGTTATATGTTTGCTGTTATATTAGTCTAAACTTAACATTTTACCAATTAAATATAATGTAGATATACATCAATAAAGTCATTACTTTAAACAAGGTTTGAGATTGTGTTCATAATTAAAATGTTCATGACCCCACTGAGTCTAAAATACTAAGTTGGTAATAATTTATGTTATTTCATATTCTAATGTTGAATCTAGAAAATCTTTATAGGTATTCCCAAAGCTGGATATGTCTAAGTACGTATAAGGATTCATAGTTATCAGAGTAACATACTTAATATAAATATATCGTACCCGTAATATCAAGTCAATTTTTTATGTTTTCTTAATAAAGATCATAAATTTATTAATCAATGTGTTTTCTAAAATCACGTTAAATAAACTTTTTATCTATCGTTCTTGTTCATATTCTAATAATCAATCTTTAAGTTATTTGTGTTTTTGTTAAAAATATAGACCGAATTTAGTATAAATAATAGAGTGCAAGAATATTAATATGAAGTTCTAAAAATTCTTTATGTTAAATATTATTAAGTTTAAACCATAATTCTACTAGTTTAGTATTCTTTAAGTTGGATACCCTGTTTTGGTGACTTAAAAACCTTGATTATGCACGAGTCGCAAAATCAAAGTATTCGATTCATCCTGGATCGGACAAGATGTACCAAGACTTGAAGAAACTATATTGGTGGCCAAATATGAAGCTGTGAGTATTGCCACTCTACGTTCTAGTAAGTGGTCTGACTGTGCAAAAAGTCAAGTCCGAATACCAAAAACCATTCGGTTTGTTGGTTCAACGTGTGATCCCAGTGTGGAAGTGGGAGAACATTACTATGGATTTCGTTACTAAGTTGCCACAGACGTCAACTGGTCAGGATGCAATTTGGGTAATTGTTGACTGACTTACCAAATCTGCTCATTTCTTACCAATGAAGGAAACCGACTTAATGGAAAAGTTAACGAGACAATACTTGAAGGAAGTAGTCTTAAGACATGGCGCACCAATTTTGATTATTTCTGATCGAGACAGTAAATTTACATCTCAATTCTGGTAATCACTAAACAAAGCCCTAGGTACTCAATTGGATATGCGTACGGCTTATCATCCACAGACGGATGGTTAGAGTGAGAGAACCATCCAAACTTTGGAGGACATGCTGCGTGCTTATGTGATTGATTTTGGGAAAGGTTGGGATTGACACCTACCTTTGGTGGAGTTTTTCTACAACAACAGTTACCATACGAGTATCAAAGCTCCGCTGTTTGAAAACAATTATACGCCGAACTGTTGATCGCCTGTCTGTTGGGCTGAGGTTGGGGATGCTCAGCTTACTGGCCCAGAGATTATTCATGAAACCACGGAAAAGATCATTCAAATCAAGAAACGTATTCAAGCGGCACGTGATAGAAAAAAGAGCTACGCCGATAGGAGACGTAAGCCATTGGAATTTCAAGCTGGAGATAAGGTTATGTTGAAAGTATCACCATGGAAAGGGGTGATACGTTTCCGCAAACGGGGGAAGCTAAACCCTCACTATATTGGACCTTTCAAAATCCTTGCTAAAGTGGGAACGGTTGCATACCGACTTGAACTCCCAGAGCAACTAAGTCGGGTTCATAGTACTTTTCACGTTTCCAATTTGAAGAAGTGTTTCTCCGACGAACCCCTAGCTATTCCGTTGGATGAAATCCAGATTGATGACAAGCTTAATTTCATTGAAGAACCGGTTGAAATGATTGATCGGGAAGTCAAATGACTAAAGAAAAGTCGCATTCCAATTGTGAAAGTCCGTTGGAATTCAAGACGATTATAGGGTCCCAGTTTATTTTGACCAACTGCAAATGAGTATCCTTATCTTTCGCTAACCTCGCACCTTTCATCCAGGTACGGCTTGAGCTTTGCGGATCAAAGTTCTTTAACGGGTGAGGATGTAACACCCCGTTAATTTTAGTCAATATTTTAAACCATTCCGATCTTATTTTGAATTTTATCATTTCATTTGAATTTGACCTAAAACCGGGAAGTTAACCCGCGTAAATCTAAAAAACGTCATCTGACGCGTTCTGGCTTCGGACTTCGATTAGTTTACATGTTATATGCACTATTTTATCATATTAAAGTGTTACATAGGTCATGTTCAATTTTGTTTCCGATTTTTATTTTTTTTGCGTACGCTTTACGGTTTTATCATTTTACGACAAACGGGAGACCCAAAAATTTACCAGCTTTACATGTAAATGCGAGATATCATTTCTTAAGTATTATAACATAAAAATTTCATTCATGTCCCCCCCCCCTATCTTGTCATATTTAGACGCCTAAACCCTTACCCAAAAAACACTCTTGAGCTCAAAATTATTCTTAAGGCATATCTTTTGTGTTATTCTATGCGGTGACTAGTAAACACAAGATAGTGACATCCCATAAGGTCCCTATCCCTCTTGTTTTCTTGTTCAAGTCTTACCATGTGACTCTTACACTTATGTAAGACTTAAGCTAGTACATTTGACCACTTAACTAAACATAACTAGAACCATGACCCAAAATTTGAACCATTTGGTCCTTGTGGTGTTGTTTTTGGCCGAGCACACACACACCTTTGATGCGTTTTGGTCACTTGATACTCCAAGACATACCCTAAACCCTAAAGTATTGGCCTACAAATATCACACTATAACAAACTTAGAGTTTCATATCATTTCCAAGTCTCCAAAAAAATTTCTTTTTCTCCCTCTTTTCTTCTTGTAGCTCACGGCTCAATCACCCCTTTATAGGGCTTCCATTTCCTTTGATTTAGTTCAAGATCCAAGTATACTAGGTTCATTTCTAAGGTTTTCCAAGGTGGTTACAAGTATTGGTTCATTGATTTAAGGATTTATTTCAAGATCTACAAATTAGGGTTTGGCTATTATTTGAGGTTTTTAAGATCCAAGTCTTCCATCATCATCTCTTATATTTCTTAAGCTTGTTCTTTATTTTGTAAGCTTACTTTGAAACTTATACTTTCTATTCTACTTTCATTCAATATTTACTTATGTTCTTGCATAGATCTATAAAATCCTATGGTGTTTGTGTTGATTTTTTCAAAAAGAAATAAAATGGGTATGTTAAACAAGGAAACTTTTATAAATCTCTTATGCAAATATTGTGTTTAGGGTTTAAGCGAAAGGATTAGTGTGTTATAAGATTGATGGGGATGAGATTAGAAAGCGTGGTTTTTGTTGTGGATTAGTTGTGAATGGAGATTAGGATAGATTAGGCACTATTGTGAAGTTTGGTGTGATTTTTGGAAGCATTTACGGACACTTAAGAATGTTTTCATTAGGCGAGAAGGTAGTTTTCGGATAGCTCATTTCGAGTAGATAGATTTTCATATATTGTACACTAAAACCAGAATTAAAACGGCCAAATTATAGCCAAATGAAACTTGAAACATTTTTCGGCAAATAATTAATGTAGGTGCTGATGTGAATAGTAAAATGGGTTTTCGGACGCTTTCGGGATGATTTGAGCTTTTAAAACATTAGCGAAACATATAGTATCACATATATATTGATTATGATCATTAGAAATGTCGTTAACATATTTTATGGAAAGCGTTAAGGTTTCTAAAAATAGTAAGTTTAGTGAATATTAGCAAGGTAGACATGGAAGTAAAATGTTTAGGGTTCTCTAGTGCGTTTATGGAAATATGGATTTAGCAAATATAGGGGACGGTGTTAGTCCCGAAACTAAAAAATTCCTAAAATCAAAATACATTACTAAAAATGCAAATTTTTCGGTTTTAAACCGAAACTTAACGAAAACTCTATAATTTTATTTAGTCACGTTATGTTAATTAAGCCAAAGCACAAACACACATAGATGACTTTTTCTCGTATAAACGATTCGTACAAGTTTCGTATACTTTCCGTCTTTCTAAGACGCGTCATTGATTTAGGTCGCAAGTAGGACCTCTTGGCATTATATCTCTTCATTGATTATTATCTCACCATTTGCTTAAGGTGAGTTCATAGCCCCATGTTTTACTATTTCTACTTTACTACTTTAGGGTGAGAAACATCGCTTGTTTTTAAACTATGGACACAGTTACTTTACGTTACCTTTTCCTGATTACGTGTTGCCTAAGTGCTTGGTTGGGGGTTTAGACCACTAATGCTCCCGAAACTTATCATGAACCGTTAATTTCTTAACCGACTGTACTGGTTAAGTGAGCGCGAATGTTGTAAATAGATCTATTGGGACTATTATCCTTCGTGGGGTAGTAGCGCTTACTAGATTCGGGAGACACAAACAAACGGATATATACCATGTCGTATTTCACTAGGTAATCTTGGTCAGATACCTCTAGGAAAGTTAATTTCTTGTTTGGCATATAATATGCTACTTTAAATTGAGCTTCGGTGTCATGAGCTTAGCGCAATAGTAAATACTTTTTATGTGAAGTTGTGTTATAACTATCAAATGCGTACTGTGAACTTGTGGTCCACTTTTAATACTAAATTCAAACCTATGATTCATCAACTTTATGTTGACTGTTTTAAGCATTTTTCTCAGGTGCTTAGCTGGATTGTTCTTGAGGTGTTATTTGATGCTACATGCATTGTTGGGTGTCTTTCAAGAATGTTTATCTTAAATACTCGTTGTCTTAAAAATATGTTATGGTTCCGCTGCATTTGTCTTAAGCCTCCGCTAAAACTATTTCATTTATGTTAAGAATATTGTAAGACTTATTTCGTTTTAATCAAAGCAACGAGTTATATTTTATCAAACGTCCATATAGTGGTCATTTACTTGATGTTGTGAGATGAATATTATGACATCACGCCCTCGGACACGTGTTTCCGTTCAGGCCCCGTTTGGAGGTGTGACACCATGGTTCATATATTTGTTGGTCTTGGTTTAAAATTACAAGTCAAGGTGGTAAAAGAAAAAGTCAAAGAGTGTAAGGAATGCACATGAATGATAATGGTTGGTATCTCGGGTTTACATGCAAAAGTGGTAGGTTTCTGGGTCTCCGTTTGACATAAAATGATAAAACCGTAAAGCGTACGCGAAAAATATAAAAATCGCAAACGAAAGTGAAGTGAACTACGTAACACTTTTATATGATATAGTAAATGCAATGATACATGTAAGCTAATAGGAGTCTGAAGCCAGAACCGCGTCTCTAATGACGGTTTTTCAGATTTACCACAGGTTAACTTCCGGTGGTTTTTACGTCAATTTAAATGGAAACGGATAATAAAATGCAAAATATTGGGTAATTTTCCAGAATGGTTTAAAATATTGATCTGAAATTTACGGGGTGTGACATACACAACGAAGCTTACATCGATTTCTGACACTAAGCCAAATGTCGAGTTCTAATCCTAGCTAGAACCAATCTACCACACCTTTTATATTTTGAGGGCTAAAATACTAATCGCGCTATCACGACTTCACTTCACCAAGACACTAACACGATCACCCCGATCTATCTAAACTCTTTACGTTTCACCACAATTAATAAATATTCTTGATCACCACGATATAACTAAATTCCTATGATCACCACGATCTAACAAAACTATTCATTAAGTTCACAAGAGATTATAAATGAATTACAAGATACACCTTGAGCACCAACTAAGCTATAACACTTCTTAACTTGATGATAAGAAGTATTCATCTCTTGCACTTAAAGATCTAAGTTTGAATCACTTGGAAACAAATGCTTAAGATTAAATGATCAAAGGATTGTAGGTGAAGTATAAACTGATTTTAGACAAAAAAGAATGAATGCAAAAGAAGAATGAATGCAAAAGGTGAGAAAATATGTAGGAAACAGTCCACTGTTTATAGGCAAAGCTGGGAGCGTTTTGGCTTGGCTGGCCTCCTTATCTCATATGCCGGCCCCCTTAGCTCCTATGCCTGCCCCCTTATCACTAAGGGGGCCGTCCATAGTAGGACGCTTCCAATTTTGTCTTTTTCAGGGGAGGCGTTTTCTAGAACATTTCTAGCCTTTTTTAGGTAGAAAATTTAAATTCAAAATATTTATTTTGGATAAAACAGTTTTTTTAATGTAAAAAATGCTTTGTAAAAGTTTTAAAAAATGTTTGTTACATTTTATAAAAATGTAAGGTTTAAGAAAAATAAAAATTCCTTCGATCATAGCATTTATTTATTCATACCTTAAGTGATTTACGTCGGGTGCAAACTTCGTTGAAGCAGACTTGAGACGTCGAGAGATGTTGTCGTAAGAATGCATTGATGATTTGTGATCACGCATAACTTAAGCACTTTACATTATGTGTTATAAGTTACATGTTTGTCATCACCGAAACATGAAGAGAGTGTATAAATTAAATATCGTAATATTTCTACCAACAATCTCCTCCTTTTTGATGATGACAAAATATGTAAACTATAAATCATAGTAAAATGTATAAGTTACTTGTTTACACTTCTTCTCCCCTTTTTGTCGAAGAAAAAAAGTTGGACTGTTAGGCAAGACTTATACTACACTTCAAACCTTAAACCAAAGAGGCGAGCTTGCATCATCCTCAGTGAAGTCTTGCTCCTATCAACCCCATTTAATCATCCCAAGATATTTCTACTTTGACACTCGAGCACCCCTTAGCTCATTTCACTCCTATGACACTTGAATCCCATTGTATATTGACTCCAGCGGATCCATGGATCAAATTTGTTGCAAACTCTTAACCTACATCAAGGGTTAGTTTCGTGCAACATAATATATATATAATTTTATATATCTATGTTTATAGTATTTATTATTATTTACTATAGGGAGCAAAATATTTAAAGGGTCGGAATACACATATCAAGAAATGTAAGTTTATGTGTTATGAATGAATGATGGGTTAAGTGTTATGATATTAATGTGATAAATGAAATATGATGACTTGTATGTCTTTTACTTACTAAGCAAACGTGTTTAAGTTGCAATGTTTTGTAGGTTCAATATAAAGAGGGTAAAGGCTTAAGACTGAGCACGGGTTTTGAAGGTTATGGTTTTTGTTAATTTGTAGCATTATGTAGGATGCCTGAGTCCAATTTAGTTGAACTCGAGTCAAAGGAAATGTGTTCAAATGTTGTTTTGATTAAGAAGTTACCTCTTAGTGTAAGTATAAGTCTTGTATGTGAATAATTGGTATTGTTAAAAAAGGTTATTAAGTGTTTGTAAAAAGTTGTTGATATGTAATGGGTCAAACGGTGGTGTTTGGGTAGCCCCGTAAATAGTATATGTTTTATTAGGTCATTTATACCACAAATGATTATGGAAATGATGTAATTATATTGGTTTAATGAATTCTGGAAAGTTTCGTATAATGTCGAGTTTGGGAAGTTATATTGGTTTAATGAATTCTGGAAAGTTTCGTATAATGCCGCCCGGCTGGATGATTTGCCTCCCGGCTGGATGATTTGCCTCCCGGCTGGATTGGTCTGGCAGATTTAGTCGATCTTGTTTGTGTCATAAAAACTAAACCGTTAAAAGTCAGAATTTAGGTTATTTATATCGTTTTTGAAAAGCTTATTGAGTTATTTTATGTTACTGACAATTTCATGGGTGACATGGTTATGTATTTGATCAGTTTAGTAAAGGGGGGAGGGGGGGGAATGGACACAAGGTCATTCCTGGTCATGTATTTACGTAATGTTTTTAATTCTTGGTCAAATTTAGAGTCGAGAAATGGGCGTTTCACCGGTAGGTAAAAGTTTACAAAAAGGAAAACTAGAGTGAGGTATTAAATTGTTTTTCAATCCAGGGCTTTCATTCTGGAAGTCTGAAATGACTATAATAATTCGGTGGTAGTTCTTAACTCTCTCTTTAAAGCAATCTCTGGAAGTTTACCTCTTTAGTATATTCCTTTTTTTATAGCCCTTCAAAGTGTTCTTAAATGTTTGAAACAAAGAGGTGAAGATTATTTTGGGGATTTTATATGACACGAAAGAAATTTCGTGGGTGAAATGAGAAAGCGTGCTCCATAGCTTTGAAAATGGCGGGTTAGCTATTGGAAGCATAAAAGCAAAAAAACCTAAGACTCTTAGACAAATAGTGGTGGAGATTCCACAATGAAAAAGAAGCTCTTTGGTGTAAGGTTATCACTTGTCTTCACGGAAATGACGGTGGTTTCAATGCGGGTGTTGGTATGGGAACCTAAAGAATGTTTGGAAACATACTAATAGTGCAAGCTCGATAATTGATTCTCTTGGTATCCCCTTTATAGACACATTTGTGAGAAATGTAAAAAGTAGGCTTGACGTATTCTTTTGGCATGATGTTTGGCTCGGAGCAGGTTTATGAATAAAAGATCAGTTCCCTCGTCTCTATGCTCTTGAACCCCATAAAGAATGTCGTGTCAACGATAGGTGGATCTTAGTAGATGGTACATGGTTTTATTATTATGGTGTGTTCTATCCTAGAGGTTGTGCTTGGTTAATGTATAAAAATTGAGTAATTGATTGGCAGTTTTTACATACATATATAAAATATAATATATAAAATATGATGGAAAATTACCAATTTACCCTTGAGGACAAAGGCAAAAAGGAAATTCTTCAAAATATATATAATATAATATAATACGTATATTAAACCGGGAAGTATGATTCCCCGGGTCGTTTTCCCCAACGATTTGTGAAATTGAATCCACCCTGTTTGTTGTTCGGTCTATGATTTGAAGGGGAAACAAGATGATTGATTTTAAACTTTAACAATTTTAAAATTAACAAATTACTTACATTTAAGATGAAGACAAATAACGGTGAATCAAAAATTTAACTAAAACGCCAAAACGGGGACCTTAAACGGAGGTCAAAAATACCTAAGTTTGCTCTAAAATGAACCTAACTTAAAAATGTTCTTTTATAATGGACTATATTTGACTAAAAAGTAAGTTTAAGGAAAACTAGAACAAAAACAGAGTTGAAACGAGCGTTAAAACACGAAAAACGAGAACGAGAAAAAATCCCGTTCTTTAGAAAACAAAATTTTGCAAATTAGACTCTACGAAAGCAAAAATAATTTTTCTATGAACTTTAGGATAAAAGAAAAATTTCTAAAAAAGATTTATATATTTTTGATTATTTTTCTATTTTTTATGATTTTTTAAAGTTTTTAATGAAAATAAAAGTTTAAAAAATTTCTAAAACAAAACCTAAAAATTTAGAAAAATGAAGAAAAATAGCTTAAACTGTTTAAATCCTAGAAAAGATAAGCATGAGTCACAGGACTTTATTAAATAAGCTGTGAAATAAGCTTAACAGCTTATAAGAGCTTATATGGGAAAATGAATATAAGGATTAATAGTTGCAAGGTGTCTTACTGAAAAAGACCCCAGGACACAGCTGGTAAGGAGTTGGTTGTGTGTGTGTATTAAAAGGTTGGGTGTGTCGGTCGGGGGTTCGAGCCTTGCTCACCCCCGACTTCCACTTCCCTTTTTTTTAGGTTTTTATGAAAAACTTAAAGAACAAAAGTTGTAGAGGAAAACTTTTTAAGCAACTTAAAAAAAGAAACTATAAGCTAAAACTCAAAAATAAGCTCTTAAAGAGCTTATGAAAAAGCTGTTTTCAGAAAGTGAGCTTTTAAGCTCTAAAAAACTAATTTTTACTTATAAGCTTCATTTTAAGCTCAAATTTAAAAGCAAAAACTGTCCTAGAAAGCTTATGATGTGTAGAAGCTAAAATCAATAAGCTACTTTGACTAAAAACACCTAAAGCTATCTAAATCATATGATCTTAAGAGGTAAACTCAGGAATAAGCACTAAAACTTAAAATCTAAATAAGCTAGAAAGCTCAATAAGCTATGACAGAAACTTAACTTTTGCAAACTAAACAATCAACATATAAGCTATAAAACAAACTCATAAAAACTAAACTTATAAGCTAGAAATCTAAGTTTAAAAGCCAAAATCTACTTAGTACTGTTTTTGTATTTTTAAGATTTTTGTTGAACTTTTAAAGCTAAATTAACCTAAGAAATAAGCTAGAAATGTGAAAACAAATTTTAAACTACCTTAAGCTAGATGTTAATAAAACCTACGGATTTTTAAACTTAAGATCCTTAAAAAACTCTACATTAACATGAAGCTAAAAAATAACAGCAGGTAGTAACTGCTGTTACTATGCGGGTGCAAATGACCAATTGGTTAAATCCAACTTGCAGGTGTCCTTAAGAGACAACCCTGCACTAGACACTCCTATTGAGTGTTTAAGAACACCTAGCTAACTAAATCCAAGCCTAGGAAGGCTTGGACCAAATTTTAACAATCAAAGAAAAGAGGAAAAAGTCCCCTGGTGCAGGCATAAAGTAAACTAGCTTTAACTTTTAAAAATTTGCAAACTGAACTTTGAAAACTCTTTTTACTACTCATTTTAGTCCAAATCTAAACTAGTTTAAAATCTTTTATCAATTCCCTTTGACTATTAAAGGTCAAACTGCATTAAACCAAACACCCCTTTATACTTATGACATATTTCTTTTAAGCTTGAGATTAAAATCTAGAGGACAAAACTTTAATACCAGATATTAATTAGCTTATAACAAGCTTAACAGACATAAATCCAACTCAATTAGTGAATTAAGAATCTAAAAGCTAAGCTACTTATTTTTGGTTTTTAAGTGAAATTAAGACAGTTTATGAAATACTAAGATTTAAGATACCTAATGCTAAAAACAGATGAACAAATATCACATTTAGATTGAGACAATCACAAATAAGCTAACTAGAAAGCAGAATAAGCAAGCAATAAGCAAATAAGCAGATTTAACTAAGAAATTTTAAGATAAGGAAATTAAATGAAGAACTTACAAGCTGCCTTAGCAAAACAAAGGCACAAAGGCTCAAATGAGTTTATCTACTAGCTCTAGCTTATCCTTATGGATAAGCTAGTAAAGTCCTTGGAAGCTCTTCCATAGCTAGCTTCCCTTCCATAAGCCTTTTATCCAAATAGCCAAGGTTTTAAGCTGATTTTAAAGGTTTCAGTTGATTAAATGAACAATGTAGCTCAATCACAAGCTTATAGACTTGTGAGAGCTAGTATGAGCTTATAAGAGCTTATGTAACAGTAGCTTATCATTTGATGAAAATTAAGAACTTTTGAGTAAAAACAAGAGCTTATGACAGATTATTTTAAAGTAAAAACTCAATTTCATTAACTGAAAACTTGATTACAATATTTAAAAGGAGATTACAAGAGATTTAAATGAAAATTACATTAAGCTAAATTTACTAAGCTAAAAGCTACTCTAGAAAAGAAAAGATGGATGTGTGTGAGTGAGGAGCTCGTATTTATAGCCACCAGGGAAGCTTCTAGGCTCCAAAGTTTGTTAGATCTTCCTTCAATCATTGGCCCTTGATTCCTCTAATCATTGAGTAATGATTTTAGACCGTTGGATCACATTATATCTCACACGGATTGCCAGCTTGGCAATCCGTGATTGAGACATCTTGTGCTTCTTTTGAGAGTGTAAGTAGTGTAAAATCCTATCTCTCTTGTGCTTTCTTATCATCCAACGTGTCATTCTTCACATGGGATTGGCCAATAGGGTGCGTTTGATGATGAATAACTCTGCCCACGTGTTCCTTAACCCTTGAATTACCCATCCGCATAGCTAATTACCATTTGCCCTTTGTTTTGTGCTTGTGGTAAAATGAGGAAGACAGTGAACAATACAAACCTCTTTTCCCGCTTATTTTTTACCCTGTTATACGTTTGAGTAAATTTTGACCGGGGTTGACTTGGGTTTGGGCCAGGTTATACGGATGTGGGTTTGGGCCAAGGGAATGTTTTTGGGGTTAATAAATAGATAACGAGTGTTATCTCTTATATTATAAAGAGATAACAACCGTTAGGCTTTTAAAGGTTAAATGTTGGAATTTATGAAGGACGTTTGGTTAACTTTGGAATTTTTGTCTTGTTGTGACTTTAACTAAGGTTGACCAAGTTGACTAAGGTTTGACTTTTTGACTTTGATAGCTTCCTCCCGGCTTTTTGCGTGCTCTTCCGTTCCCGTGTTCGAGTTTGCCCGGTTTTAACCGTTTTCTTGGAATTTTTGCTTTATCCGTACCTACACAATAAGAAAGACAAAACAAGCAATATACAAGCCTTTTATGCACAGTTTTGGTCTTTTTAGGGTTATTTTTGATATAAAATGGATATGTGTTTTCACACATATCAAAATTCCCCAAACTAAGCGATTGTGTGTCCTCACGCAATATTATATGCCTTATAACCAAATACCTCAAAACTTCCCCAAACTAAACCTTTGAAAAGTAGCAAAGATTTTTGTGGAGAAAGCTAAGAAAATTCACAATTATAAAAACACCCCAATTTCCTATTTTCTAAAACCTCTTTTTCAATTTATTTTTTTTATAATGTTATTTTGACTTTCGTTATTTTCATAACTGTTAGGGATCATAGAACAAGATGCATTTCGAATACGAGAATGCCACAAAAAGGATAAATTAAACATTCCTGACTTTTCACTTATCCAAACAAAGCTTAAAACAAAATCACAGCAAAATACAGTAAGGATGCTAACACTACTCATATTTGCAACTTGTTAAATTTTTCTCTCCGACTAAATTATATCATTAAGTGAGTGTGTTATTTGTATTATAACATGGATCAACTTTTTACAACTTACTAGCTTACGTTTCCATCCTTAGAATAATGAGTTAAGACGAGATCATCCCATGTAGCGACTTTCGTCTCGGCACATCCCAACTTGCGGCCTAAGTGACCAGGCTTTTGACACCCCACAGAGAATAGTATCGATCTCACTGACCATTGGTTTCAAAAACTCTCAGGTTTCCCGAATATTCATAGCTTATAAAATAGAATTAGTCAAAGTGCAAATGAAATTTGAATTTAACAAATTGAAGTCATATTATTTCATTCACACTTAATTATCTAGACATTTATGCAATTGCAACCCTCGACCTTTTAGAAGGCTGCAACATCGGTTGTGAGCCGGCAAGATGCAGCAAACTTTTATCAGTCTCGGATCTTTATTTTTACTATGGGCTTTCTTTAGAAGACTACCACATCGGTTGTGAGCCGGCAAGAGGTAGTAAACTTTTATCAACCCACAACTTTTATTATTATATTTTTTATCACTTTCTCATCATATATATATATATATATATATATATATATATTATTATTAATATATATAGTATATTTCTATATATATATGAATACTCCTTTTTTTGAAAAAATCAATGTATTAAATTTGAACTAAAAACTCTAAATTTTTGGTATATATTACAATAATATTGTTGACTAGTTAATCTCCAAATACAACACGTTATTTAATTCCGGTTTAAGGAGCTTAAGGAGAAAAAGCAACAGTTACAAACATGAGCTCTTAGATTTCCAAATATTCTTTGGTTTAACATTCCTTCGCTATACTTAACTCTATCAATTTTCGTTCTTCCGACGAAATTAGACGAAACGCTTCGTCTAAAAGGTTAAGGAAAAGTCGAGCTCAACACGCTAGATCGGGTCAATATTTTACTCTTTTCTTACCAGCAAGAAAGTCAAAAATAGTAGACAAAAAATGTATTTTATTTTTATTTTTTTCTACAAATAAACTTAAAATTAAAAAAAAAATTAATTTTTGATATTTTTGCGGCGGAAACGGGGTCGTGAGAATACCAAAACAATAAGTAGGCAACATCAAATCGATAGATCCCTCCCAAAACTAAAACGCAAACATTGTCTCAATGTTAAGGCGGGTATCTACGCAATTCTTAAGGCCGTGTTTATTCAATATGCAAGAATAAACGTGAATCGATAAGATGAATGGATATCGGATTTCCCAAACTAATGAAAACAAAGGCTAGGAATCTCGATGTGAAGCGGTGACAAAAACACCGAAACACGAGAGTCTTCTGAAAAAAATTTGGGTTTAAACTGCAAAAAATCACATACGCACAAATCAAAAAACACAGAACGGAAGAGTACAGCCTCCTCAAACACATTAGAGCTAAAAGAAAAATAGAAAATGGATAAGCAGGGGTGCCTCCACGAAGCGCGTTTGTTTGGTTTAAACGAGCTCACATAGCTTGATTGATCCACTGAATTCATTTGTCCTTAGGAGAGAGCAAGGGAAATCGGCTTTAATGACGAAAAATGAAAAAAGTAGAGATGTCAGGGGTCATAAAACGTGGGTCTCATCTGAGAGAGACACTCCGACCAGAATACAGGAGAATCCTCGGGGTAGGTAAAAATAAGGGGAGAAAAGTCCAAATGAACAAATGTGAAGGATATGACATCTTCAAATTTAGTTTAAAACATTTCCCTTGGTTAAAATCTTCATTTCTTCATGGCCGTTTATCGGGCTTAAATTTAAGAGAAACCGTCTGGTGTTGGTTGAGGACGATGGAGATGCAGGGTTGTCTTAATGATCAAGGTTAGGTAAACTATGTATTTTATCTTCGGAATCATCTATTCTCAAACCTGGTGGAAGTAAGAATCATCTGGAACGAGGAAAATATCGGATCTCTCTTCTTGAACGGGGTCTCTATTCCTCAACTCGGGGATAAGAGATACTAGAGGAGAGATTTCGATATTGAACTTGATTTGCCATGAAAATTTCCTGTGAACGGGATGTTGAATTCAATAAGCAAAGTCATACGACTAAGATAATTCCTCTTGCTCTCTATAAAAATCCTTGAAGGAAGTGTTCAAAAGTTCACGGCGAACTCCGGGTTGAAGAGGATCACTATTTGGAGATTAAACCGTAATTGAAGTATCATGGGATGGATCATTGGTTTTTGTTCATGAGGAAAGACTTCGGGAGCGAGATTATAGGTAGGTATCATCATAAGCAAAAATTTCTCAAGAAAAAATTACGTCTACCTCTGATTCATTAAGTAACCTTACTCAAACTTTGAAGAAACTTCCCTGGACTAGAAAAGCATCCGATCTCATCAATATCGTTTCTGTTTGGAAACACTTCAACCTTATGGGACAAAGGTGTGTTAAGTAAGATGTGCTAATCGAATTTGAAACGTGTTCAGTTCTCGTTTTCGACATCTTTTCTTTCTCGTTAAAGAGCGGATTTACGTTGTTAGAGTGTGAAGTTGTCATCAATTTTCGGAAAGAGGGTTGAATAAATTGAAAAATTGTCTTCATGAACACCTGTTTTTTAAGAAGATGTGAGTTCATCGGCGAATCTCAGATTTTCCAATAGTCTTCACGCGAGAAGAAACTAGGAGGAAGGGGGGGGGGGAGTCATCGAATGATTTTATATTTTTTAGTGGTATGCCACTAAATGGCTCATCTTTCGAAAATCTTGATAGAAATGCAATGAGCAATGGCTTCATTCTTCACTTTTCTCCGATTTTTCAGCATTAAAAGACAAGTTCATCGCTTCCTACCTTAATGTTCATTTTCTTCGTTATGAACTCCAATGAGGAGCTTCTTGCGGTGACGAAGGAATGGTCTTCCCTAAGATCTAGGAATCTCGGGTCTGGTTTTCAAAAATAACCACAACAAAATCTGCAAAGTAAGAAAGTGAACTATCAACTCTAACTACAATTCCTCGGCGAAGATCCCATGGGTGCGTAACGGAAAGGTTAGCAAGCTCGAGTGTTCATTCGGTGTGGGCTTCAAAGTCCTAGTCCCAAGTTGCGTGAGATCAGAATGAGGCAAAAGATTTATACTAGCTTCGGAATCGGCTAAAGCATTAGTCCTATCAAGTTCTTGTAGAGCAAACGGGGATAAAGAAATTTTTCTGGGGCATTCTTATGAGTTTCTCGGGAACTTTGTTCAAGATGATGGCAGAACATTCAGCATTTACGGTTGTGATGGCGATTTCTTCAAGTTTCTCTTTGTTTCTCAATAAAGTGCTTAACCATTTGTTGAATTTCGGCATTTCAATGAGAGCATCTTTTAAACCAATTTCTAAACGGAGTTGTTTAAACAACTTCATAAACCTGCTCTGCTGAGCACTGGGTGTATCTTTCTCTCTCACTTTCATCCTCTCGGGGTATGGAAGTTTAGGTTGATATGAATTAGGCTCTGGAGAATTAGGCTCTTGAACAGTTTTCTTAGCTCTTGGTTTTGGAATTTCAATAAAAATGGAATCATGATCCTCCGGAGGTGGGACTTGTGCGGTATTTTCTGAACTTGGTTTTTGCACTTTGTCCATTGACGTCTCCGGGTTTTGTTCGGGTTCCTTTAGAGGAGTAGAAACAATGGGTGTAGGAACAAGAGGAGTCGAAGGTCCTTCACAAGTTTTACCACTTCGTGTGGTGATAACATTGACATGCTCACGAGGGTTAGTTACGGTTTGACTTGGAAGAGTACCTGAATTCGAAGACGAAGCGGTGTTGGAACTTATGAACTTAGAAAGCATTTCCGTTAAATTTGTCATCTGGTTTTGTAAACCTTGGCCTTGATTTTGCATATTCCGTAACACTGCATCATTAGCCTTGACATAATTCTCAAAATCGGTCTTTGAAACACCTTGCATTTGTTGAGTAGGAGCTTGGTAAACTGGTGGTTGAATCGTTGGAGGTTGGTAAACTTGTCTTTGGTTGAAGTTACTTCCACGGTTTTGATTGAAATTGGTTCCTCGATTTTGATTGAAATTATTTCCTTGATTTGGATTGAAACGGTTTTGATTGTTTTGAATCGGAGGAAAACCAGGAGGTCGGATTTGATTTGAAACCATCGGAGGTCTAGAATTGGAATTTCCTTGATTAAAATTGGCTGCAGCAGCTTGTGAAACGTTCTCTTGAATGTTGTCTCGGTAAACATTGCCATCGGTGGCTGGACAGTTTTTATAAGAGTGAGCACCTCCACAAGTTACATAACTCTGCTCGATCGCTTTTACGGATGCTGGAGCTTGGGCTTTTTGTTTGTCGAAAAAAACATAGGTCTTCATTTAAATTCTTAGTTCAGAAAACTTCGGTTGTAAGGCAGCAACATCGGGCTTAAGTGTATTTTGGGAGTAGATGAATTCGGATACTCTCTTTTAGCAACGACTGCCTTGTTTCGTGAATTACGAACCTTTGATTTACTCTTGATAATTCTCAAGCATTTACGAGGCATCTTATCCAAAAAGTTTCCCCCAACAGCAGAATTCAATGAGTCTTTATCATTACCATTTAAAGCATTGTAAAACGTATCCAATTGATGTAGTTCAGAAAATCCGTGATGTGGGCATGCTCGAAGAAGGTCATTAAATCGATCCCAAGCCTCGTAAAACAATTCGTCAAATCTTTGTTGAAATCTCATGATTTCGTTATGAAGATTTGTCGCTCTTTGGAAGGAGAAAGAATGGATTAATGAATTTTGAAAAAAGATCATCCCATGTCAAAAATTGATCGAGGATGTTCTTGTTCTATCAAAATCCGGGTCTTGAAACTTTCAAGTAGAAACGTAAAAAGCATACAGCTTATATTGCTGTGCTCAGGAATAGCAGGTATCGACATTGTTGAAGTCAATTTATTAAAGTAACGGATAGTGAGCATGTGGATCCTCCGTTTATCATGTCCGGTAAACTGTTTTGTTTTTGAACTAGATTGATAATTCTTGCTTTTAATTCCAAAGTTAGCATTGATTTCGGGAATTACAATTGCATCCTCGTACCCCTCGGTGGGTGCTTGGAGCAATTGTGCCATAGTCCGGTTATCAGCCATCGGAACTAGGGGAGGATTAACAAAAGGTTCTTCTAAATGAAATGGTTGAACAACAGCCGGTTGGGCTTGTTGTTGACGGTTACGGTTGCGGGTTTGAGAACGAGTGCGCATGCACAAAGTAGAAAAAGAAAATTTAAACTAATTTTTTTTAACAAACTATTTTAACGGATAACGAGATAGACAACTTAAACCAAATAATCAAATTTACTTCACGGTAGCTCTTAAAAATTTTACTTTTTAAGGTGAGCCGTATTTCGTAAATGACACAAATGGCAAGTTTTTAAATCTTTGATTCGAGTTGGGAACTTACTAATGGATAATACCTCAATTGAAGGTATTATTTGTTGGTGTTCTTTTACCAACTTTGTTTATTTTATTTTTTATTATGGACAATTTTTTATATTTTTGATATTTTTTTATATGATAATTATACTAAAAGAAAAGAAAAATATTTTTTACTTTTTATTTATATATATTTATATATATTTTTTATTCTTTTTTAACAAAACAAAACTTCCAAAAATGAAAGGGTCTTCAAATCACGATCAACAAACTTCAAACGAGAGAATCTTAATCACAAATCCCTCGAGCAGCTGGCTCGCAAAAAATTGATTTGTCAGAATCTATATATACGTAAAAATAAAATATATAATATGATGGAAAATTACCCAATTACCCTTGAGGACAAAAGTAAAAAGGAAAATCTTCACAAATATATATAATATAATACGTATATAAACCAGGAAGTATGATTCCCGGGTCGTTATCCCCCAACGACTTGTGAAATTGAAACCTCGTTTGATGCATAGACAAGAGTTGTATTTAGAAAACAAAGGCTTGATTTGATTATATTCTTTGAAAATTAAATTTTAAAATTCTCACAATTAAGCATGAGACAAATAACGGGTTAACCAAAATTTAACTAATAAAAACGCAAAACGGGGACCCATATAATAAACGGCAGGTTCAAAAAACCCTATAAATTGTTAAATTTAACCTAACTTAATTTTTTCTTTTTAACATTAACTCTTTTTGATAATTAGTATGTTTAAAGAAAACTAGAACAAAAAGGAGTTAAAGCGAGGTACTTAAATCACGAAATACTGAGACGGGACGATCCCGTTCTTTAAAAAATGAAATTTTGAAAATTAGACCCTACGATAGCAAAACTAATTTTCCTATAAACATTATGATAAAAGAAAATTTTCTAAAAAAGATTTATATTTTTTTGATTATTTTTCTATTTTTTATGATTTTTTGAAGTTTTTAATGAAAGTAAATGTTTAAAAATACTAAATGAACTATAAAAATTCAAGAAAAATTACAAAAAATAGGTTATACTAATTGAAACCTAGGAAAAATAAGCTTATGAACACAGCTTATCAGATAAGCCATGAAATAAGCTGAAACAGCTTATTAAGCTTATTAGGACTAAAAGTGTACAATGAATAAATGCTGCAAGTGTATAACGAAAAAGACCCAAGGGCGCAGTGGTAGTGTGTGTGGTGTTATAAAGGGTTGAGGGTGTTTGAGGTCGGGGGTTCGAGTCTTGCTCACCCCCGACTTCCACTTTCCCCTTTTTTATTTTTTTTGAAAAACTTATAAAAGCAAAGTTATTAAGCACCTAAAAATAAGCATTTTTAATTAGAGCAACTTTTTATGAAAAGCCCTAAATAAGCTAGAATTTAGCTAAAAACTTGACAGAAACTACTTAGCTAACTTTTTTGGCTTTTTCTTAAACTAAATAAGCTAGAAACCTTAATAAGCTAAAATTAAGACTAAATAAGCTATAATAAGCTAAACCTAAGCTAATGAGCTAAATAGAACTAAAAATAAGCAAGTAATAAGCTAGAAAACTAAATAAGCCTAATCTTAAAATCAATTATCAAACAGTCCTTAAGGACACTTTGAGCTTAAAATTAAGCTCTCAAATAAGCTCTTTAGAAGGTGAGACTTAGCTTTTTAGAAAGCTTAGATCAAAAACTCTATGAAAATACCTTTAGAAAGGATTTTGGACATTGAGAGCTTATAGAAAAAGCTCAACCAATCAACCAATCACACAACTTATGCTGTCTTTGGATTTTTAGATGAAAAGAAAAATAACTAATTTTGAAAGCTAAAACAGATAACAATTTAAGCTATATTTAAAAAACTAAATCTAAACTAATGACATATTACCTATAAGCTATCTATAATCTAAAAATCAAAAGCTAAATTCTATTTTATCCTACTAAAACTTAAGCCTAAAAATGTCACTTATCTAATATAACTGCTGATGCAGTTGACAAATATAAGAACAACAACTTTAAAACCTATTGATGCAGACCTAGAACTTGATTTTATTTGATTCAAAGCAGCTAGTTAAATGCATTTTTGAAAGGTCTAACTCATTTAAACTAATTAAGCTCCAGATGAAGCCTAAAACCTTAACAAAACTTATCATGATGCTACCCTAAAGACTAGAATAGAAAACTTATGCAACTAGATGTGTCCTAATAAAAACTTTACTAAACCTTGCATGTTTTTAACTTATTTGATGATTTCAAACCAAACAATCATGAACAAAGAGGCACAAGGCAGTACTAAACTAATGTTAGTAATGTAAATCCCAAAAAAATCCCCCTTTTTTTTAAACATTTCAAATTCCATTTAAACTTGTAGTTTTGAGATCTAATTAACCAAACTCAGATACCAGATAGCAACTAGCTTATAACAAGTCTAATAAGCCTAAACTAACAACTAAATAAGCCAGAATCTATAAGCCATGATTTATGCTACTTGTTTTTGGTTTTTTATGACAGATTATAAGAGATAAGTAAAAACTAAGAATAAAACTATGAAACTAAGAACTAATAGCATTAAACTAACATATTAAGCATATATAAGCTGAAACTAGCAAATAATAAGCAAATTAAGCAGTTATTAAACTAAGAAATTAAGACATAAAGCTAAATAAGAAAATTACTTAAGCCTTAGCTAAACAAAGGCATTAATAAGCTCAAATGAGCAATCTACGAGCTTTGACTTATTGTTAATAAGCCAGTATAAGTCTTATGAACTCTTCCATTTCTAGTTCATCATCCAAAAAAGCTCCAAAATTCCTTAAGCAAGGGTACTTGAGTGGTTTTATTTTTAAGGTTTAATTATGTTAAAGCTTATTATAGCTCAATTACAAGCTTAGAGACTTGTAAGAGCTTATGAGGGCTTGATGTGAGCTTATGAAATAATAACATAACATTTGAAGAGGATTAAGAGCTTATAAGAGAAAATAGCTTATAAAACTTTAAATTTTGATTTTATTAATAACTAAGAGAGATTACAATGCTTTGGAAAACGAATTACAAAAGCTTAAATGAAAATAACATTTTTAACTAAACATTACAAAAGAGCTTATTACACTAAAAAATTTGCAGGAAAAGAAGATAAAAAGATGTCTTGTGTGAAGGTGAGGGAGTCCTTTTATAGCCACCAAGAGAAGCTTCTAGGCTCCAAAATCAGTTACACGCTCTTCCAAATCTTGTCCGTACATTCCTTCAATGATTAGAGAACTACTCTTGGCCGTTAGATCACTTCTTTGCTCACACGGATTGCCAACGTGGCAATCCGTGATTGTGACAGGTTGTGCTTCTTTTGTGAGTACCTCAAGTGTATAAGCTTTATTTCCTTGTGCTTCTTTCATGTCCACCGTGTCATTCTTTCTTGGGTCTCCACCAATAAGAGTGCTTGGTGACGTATAAACTCTGCCAAGGTGTACCTTATCCCTTGAATTAGCTTGCCACGTTGTTAATTATCATTTGCCCTTTGATTTGACCCATGGGGTTAAATGGGAACGATGGGTGAACAGTGAAAACTATTTTTCCCGCGTTACTTTTATAAAAGGGAAGGGAAGTTTGACTTTTTATTTACCTGGGTTTAAACTTTAACTTATAAAAGGACTTGGGCCGGGTTTTTTGGATTTGGGCTTGGACTTTGTTGTTGGATTTGTTATATAAAAAAGTTAACGAGTGTTAACTTCTATTAATAGAAGTTAACACCGTTAAGGCTTTAAGGGCTTTTTATGAATTTTGGTGAACTATGAGGGACTAGTTTGGGAATATTTGGAGTTTTTGTCTTTTAGTGGTTTGACTTAAGTTGACCAAAGGTTGACTTGAGTTGACCATTCTTGACTTTTGATAGCTTTCTCCTGGCTCTTTGCGTGCTCTTTCGTTCCCGGGTTCGTGTTTCTCCGGTTTTAACCGTTTTCTTGAGATTTTTGCAACATCCGCACCTACACAATCACAAAGACAAAACAAAGCAATTTTAAGCATTAAAGCACAATTTTGTCTTTTAAGACCATTTTTGATTAAAATGGATATGTGTTTTCACCTTATAAGTGTATCAAAACCCCTTTGGATATGAACGTTTTAGACGTCGTTGGCGTTATCAATTTTAAAAACTAAATATTTAATTTCCAGTATTTAATTGTTTTTACAGGAACAATACGGCGTATCTTAAGGTTTGGGATACGACGTATTGATCACTGTACAGTTGTGTGTTTAATTGTTTTCTTGTACCATTGTAGTGAGATAGAAATTAAACTTGTCTTCTAATCTTTTTGCCCCGACCTTGCTGAAACTATTGATATGGTCTATATTCTGAAAAGGAACATGTGTTGAACTTATCGGGCATGATTGAAGCCCTTAGTCAACACAATTTTTGCTCATGAAATATCTTGGTTGAATTATCACGAGCAAATCATCAGGGAGTATTTTCCAGTTTCCAATTCTATTTTTCCCTTATTATTTAATTTATTATTTATTACAACAAGCGGATGTTGTATTTATTTAAAAATATTAAAAAGTTGGGGGGGGGATGGAGAATTAGAACGTACTTGTCTTCTTTTTTTACAAAATAACATGCTACGAGCTTAAAAGTGCTTAAAAAGGCCAAATTTAATTTTTTAGCATGAATTTTGTAAAAAATCACTAGTTACGTTACCTAGCGCACTATAAACCTTGATACATATTGTGAATATTAAGCCTATTCCGTTTCCAATTGTTTACCTAAAAATTCCACAAAATTATGATGAGTGTAATGTCGTTGATGTGTGGACTTTAGAACTTGGCCTGGGTTTATCACTCGAGGAGACCCGCAAATGATTAGTTACTATGGATTTAGATGGTAGGAACATGATTCAACTGATATAAATTTTAGGATTATTTTAAACTAATTAGCCTACATTTTTTGTCGTAAAATTAACTAACTACCCTGGTTAGTTTACCTCTCAATGGGAACCCTCATGATTAATCTTATTTTGAGAGTAAAATCCCATTAGCAACAGCATGTTGTGAGCCCATCCCTTTCTTTTTCTACACCATATTATATGTTTCATTACACCTTTGCACCTTAGCCTAACGTGTAGATTAAGCCTATTTTAATCAATGTTGCTAGTTGCTTTCGTGTTAAGTTTTGTATTTTCTGTGTCAAAGTGAAATTTTTCTATCTCTATAATGGTCGGGAAATTGCACAATGCAATGGGAAAAATATGTAGCTCGTATGTTTCGCTACTTTTACGATTATGAATCATGTATGAAGAAGAAGTGTTACAAGGAAAAAATTATATGGACAAATTATAACGGTGGAATAAAACCGAGATTTATGATGTATTGAAAAAAGGAAGAAAAATAGTCGGTTCAAAAGAAGTTTATACGGAAGGAATCACTTAGAAGGATCAATAATTCGTTGATACGTTACAAAAATCAACGATGTAAAGTCTTGTAAAAAGTGGCTGATATCACCACTTATTATGTAAAAGTATGTAAAGAGCAAGATGTAAGGGAAATTGACCGTTATGGGAATGCCAACTTAGGTCTTTGTCATTTCTATGATCTAGGCGTTTGTCTATATGTTCGAGTCTTTGTCATGGAACGGTCCGGGAAAGGTTACTAGCAACCGTACCTTATTTGTTGGCTTAATCTATTTGTTTTGTAATTGTATTTAACACCCATTTTACTTACCTTTCCTAGAAACTAACCTTAATGTCTACTCGAACGAGGACTTGTTCGAGCATGCATATCTATTCCGTCGTTACGGCCATGTATGCATGTCTCAGCTGCCTTGTATTGATGCACGACTTTAGTTTTGAAAGTGTAGAAGCTACCTACCCCTATATCCTTCGTTACATTTCTTAACGCTGGTTAAATTTGAACAAGGATGTGATCGATATTGTATATGTTATTCCCATTATTATGAGGGTGTATGTACGATAACGAGCTGCTTGTGGGTGTGGTACTTTTGGTGAAAGTGGAAAGACTGTTGAATGATCACAACCCTTAGCCTTCTTTACCCATTTTATCTTCTTGCCAAGCCTATGATACGAAACTACTCACGACCGAGCAATTAAGCGTACCAATTAAATGTTGCACCCTAGATTAGTCGAATGATCTGAGTGTTTTCATTTCCATATTTCGTGAGGAGCTTGGTTATGTACAAGTAATTAGGACAAAACGATGCTTGCTTTAAACAGAAAATCTCAACTTTCCGGTTGGACCACATTTTCATAAACTAAAAAATTATCTAAAGTCTACTTGAGGAAAAGTAGGATTCAAGTGGGGGGATATTTGACGACATCAAATAACGTTCATTTATTATATTACTTATCCCATTTATTTTTTACCACATTTATATATTTATTGCATTATTTGGTGCTTAATTTCTTTAAAGTTGATAAATGCAGTAATTCAGGAGTGTTTTGTGAAGACAAGTTAAAAGGCACATAATTTGGAGCTAAAACGAAGATATTTGAAGATTACTAATTTTTGACCAATACGCCGTATCCAACAAATGAGATATGGCGTTTTCCACAGCGTCAAACTGCATAAGAAGATAACGCGTTTTTTTGACCAATTTCCCAATACGAATTATCCTAATGTTTCCTTACGCCATTTCCATGAAGATAACTCATTCGAATGATAAATTAGTCAAGTAAATTGGAAATGATATCCACTGATTGTTTAAGAAATCGTAGCGCGCACTCAAGGAATACAGGCCCAATAGCCGTTTCGACCCTAGCCAGCATAAGAGCCGTTAATCGAGTCTTTTTTAGACACTATAAATAGAAGAATCAAAAAAACGAGTTTTCCGGTGTGCAATATCATATTCTTTTTACCACTACTCATAAGACGATTTTTAGAAGAGAAGATAGCCACAAGGTCAAGCATTGATTCACGATTCACATAGAAGTCATTCGTGTAATTTTTACTCTCTTAATCGTTCGATTTTCATTGTTTGATTTTCATTGTTTGATTACGCTTGTATAATTACAATGGTTGTGGGCTAATACCCTCAGGTATTAGCCATCTTAATGAAAGTTTAATGTTTGGTTTGTTTTAATATTGATTTCTTAATTAATCGTTGATTGTTTAATTATGTTTTTCACCTAATACTTGTTTATGTGCTTGAATATGCGACCTATCATTCAACTGGGTCTAGTGTTACCTAACAAGTAATCTAGATACTGGGATAGCTCTCCATATCGTGTTTTATATTACTGGACCAATAGGATCACAAATAACGTTCTATCTTTACCTTTAAATTATGAGCTTAGTTGGACCGGTAGGTGACCCGTAATGTTTCAACAATCATGTTCTTAATTAATTGGTAAAGACTGGAATAGTGGACTATCAATATATAAAACATTGTCAAGCAATAAGTGGGTAAAGTCCCGATGGGCTAGGGTTTTAACAGGATCACCACTGCTTTGATTCCCTAAGATGAATTATAATTAAACTAAAGAATGCTTTATGCGGATGCGTTAATTGTGACAGGATTAATCGTGTCTAGGTCTTAGGATGATGTCCCGCCTAAGTCTTAAGAATGATATGCCGCTTTGAGATAAGTAAATCATTGCACTAAAACAAACAAACCAACATTTAACTAGATTTAATATGGCTAATATAGTTTTCTATCATTTGGCTTGTACCGCTTTTCTATCTTCTGATTTTCTTCTTGCGTGTTTATTGTGTATTGAATTGATTATTGTCACCACCAAACCTGTGCCAGTCTCTCAGGCTGAAAACCCCCCCATATCATTAGAAAACGTATATAGCATAAGTTTAACCAGTAATTAGAATTAACTTAGACCAATTAGACTAATTAAAATACTGATATAATATAGGATTAATTTTCACTCTTAGTGTTCGACACCCTACTTACCACGAAACTCCACCCGATCGAGTACACTTCCTGTTAAAGTGTTGTTTTAGGATAAGTCAGCTAAATATAAATGTAAAACTTGACAATCAAATAATTGACCCTACACGACAGCACATCAGGTTTTTGGCGCCGCTGCCGGAGAGTGAATTAATTTAACCCTTATTCTTATTAGTGTTTCTAACCATTAATTAGTTTAGCTTAGTATAATCTAGTTTAAATTATGTTTGTATTTAATTGCATTGTTTGTTTAAATTGTTTGTTTAAATTTCCGCATTTTAATTGTTTTTTAAAGTATTTTGTTCTGATAAATCACCTGATACGGCGTATCCACCAGTTGGATGCAACGTATCAACCCTTCTACCCAGAACATCGTATTGAATTCTACAGTCTAAACAACGTATATGTTCTTCCAAACAATACAACGTATTCTGTGAACTCAATACGGCATACTGGCACTCAACAGATTCATACGGCGTATTCAAATCAATTGGATACGGCGTATCTGTCATCTGATACAGTAACGGTAGCAATTTTTTGTTTTTGATTTCCTGTTTTATGTGTTCCCTTCCCCGAGGGCACATCCTACTAATTATTTATGCTTAATTTCAGGAAACCGTTGACGAAGAAATCAGAATGGCGGAACCAAACGACTACATTTCTGCTACCCAAAAGAACTTCGTCTCTAACGATAACGTAGGAAGAATGGTTGAGAAAAGTATCGTTGAAATACAAGGAACATTCTTGGTGAAAATACGCAAAAATGCTTTTAATGGGAATATTGGAGAAAACACGTTCAAACACATTGATAAATTTCTCGATGTTGTTGAGGCAATCAAAATTAATGGGCTGACTCAAGACCGATTTAGACTTAGTGTTTTACCGGTCTCACTCGCAGGAGCCACAAGTGAATGGTTTACAAAGGAATGTATATGCTCAATCACTACTTTGGGAAACCTGGTCGAAAAGTTCGTTCAGAAATTCTACCACCTTTCTGATAACGATGATGAAGAGGAAACAAATGATGTTCCTAAAATATTCAAGATCGAAGGTTATTTGACTACGAGAAACCCTTGTGTAAAGCATTTAATGACTTCAACTATCTCCTTAAAATCAATACAGATCTATTCACATTTAAGATCCAAGGGACTAAAGCTTACGAGGAGTATGAGTCAAATAATCATATGATGGGTGATCCCGAGGAACCATGGTCAGAAAACAGGGTACCATACCAACTATGTGATCATATATGCGAACCATATCGTTTCAAAAATAGGAAAGCCAAATGGCCCACATGTAGCTCTGACATCGACGGGTTTTGTAACGAAGGAGAACTACTGGGGATGGTTCGAGTCGGAGGCATGACTTATTTTCAAGATCACAAATGGTATGATGAGTTGGCCAACAGAAATTTAAAAGATGAAACTTGATGCATAAGGTACGAATTGAAGAATCATGGGGGGGATGTGACTCCCAGCATAATAAAATTTTACACATGGTAAAGACGCAGTTTGAGAAACTTTCATGGCTTTAGACCATTGATGTACTTAACAAATCTGGAAGAGTGCTGGTGGGAAAGGTAAAGTGCTCATGAAGTCACTCGTTCGCTCATTGGGTAAACTTTGGCAAGGACCATACGCAAACTTCAAAACCTATAAGACTTCATGACCCTTGTCTTTGATGTTATTCGTTTCTTTGGTAGGAACTTGAAGCAACCAATGCTGGTGATACTCAAGACAATCAGGGGCATGAAGAACGCAAAGACAACCCCACTCATGAACCATCAGTCTATAAAGTTAGGAGATTCGAGATGATGCAATACTCATTCAACGCTGACGAAGAATACATTGCAATAAAAGAGTCCGAGTACCTCAACCATTCAAAAGATAACCTTGACGCATATTGAGAGCTTTTATGAATTATAAATGAGGGATGGCTCATGGTAACACTAGATGAAGAATGAAGAGTTGATGGAAAATTTTGAACTTAACGACTAGCTGAAACAAATGTGCTTTCCAGGAGACAACCCAGTCATTTTAATTGTTTGTCGCATTATTATTTATTGCATGAGTCTGTCTTCCCAAACACTTTATATGGCGTATCAAACCCCTCTAGATACGACGTACAGACGTGTCTAGATGTTATCAGTATTTAAACTTAGTATTTAATTTCCAGTACTTTAATTGTTTTTACAGGAACAATACGACGTATCATAGGGTTTGGGATACGGCGTATTAATCCTTGTACAATGTGTTTAATTGTTTTCTTGTACCATTGTAGCAAGATAGAAATTGCACTCTCGTCTTCTAATCTTTTATGCAGGACCTTGCAAAAACAATGATATGGTATATGCTGAAAAAGACATGTGTTGAACTTATTCGGGCATTCTGAAGCCCTAGTCAACACACTTTTTGCTCAAGAACTCAACTTGAAAAATCATCACGAGCAAAACATCAGGGAGTTTTTCTTTCTAATTTTATTTCCCATATTATTTAATTGTTTTATTTATACAATGAGGACGTTGTATAATTTAAGTGAGGGGTGGAGAATTAGAATGTACTTTTCCTTATTTTTACAAAATAACATGCTACGTGCTT
Organism: Tanacetum coccineum; assembly: GCA_026074375.1. Taxonomy (NCBI): domain Eukaryota; kingdom Viridiplantae; phylum Streptophyta; class Magnoliopsida; order Asterales; family Asteraceae; genus Tanacetum; species Tanacetum coccineum. The sequence goes on from BQNB010055535.1 coordinate 33,293, forward strand.
AAAAGTGCTTAAAAATAGGCCAAATTTAAAAAAATTTAGCATGACTTTTGTAAAAATCACTAGTTACATTACCTAGCGCACTATAACCCTTGATGCATATTGTGAGAATTAAGCCTATTCCGTTTCCAAATGCTTACTAAAAATTCCACAAAAATATGAGTGTGTCGGTGATGTAGTGGACTTTAGAACTTGGCTTGGTATATCACTCGAGACCTCAATGATGAGTACTATGGATTTAGATGGAGTAACATGTTCAACTGATAAATTTCTAGGATTAAACCAAAAAGCCTACATGTTGTAAAATTAACTAACTACACTGGTTAGTTAACCCCCGTGTAACCCTTTGTTTACTCTCACTTTTAGAGTAAGATCCCCTAGAACAACCTGTTGAGCCATTCTTGTCTTTTTCACACCAAAATTATATGTTCCGTTACACCTTTACACCTTAGCCTACCATGTAGATTAAGCTTATTTTAATCAAAGTTGCTAGTTGCTTTTGTGTAAAGTTCTGTATTTCCTGCGTCAAAGTGGAAATTTTCTGTCTCTGTAATGGTCGGGAAATTGCACAATGCAATGAGAAAATTATGTAGCTCATGTATTTTGCTACTTTCGCGATTATGTTTCATTTCCGAAGAAGATTTGTCATAAGGAAAAATTATCCGGATGAATTATGATAGTGGAGACGGTGAAATTACACCGATATTTATGATGTATTACAAAAACAATATATCGAAGAAAAAAAAAAGAGAAGGAAGAAAAATAGTCGGTTCACTAAGCTTAGACCGATGAATATGTTTGAAAGGATTGATTATTCATTGATACGTTATATAAATCAACGATGTAAAGTTTGTAAAAATGTGGACGATTCACCATTTATTATTTTTTTTTTTTTTTTTTTATAAAAATAATATTTAATCCTTGTAAAGTTGTAAAGTTCGGGATGTAAGGGTGTGACCGTTTTATGGTGAACGCAACTTAGTTGTCCTTTGTCATATCTATGATCGAGGCGTTTGTCTATATGTTCGAGTCTTTATCATGGAACGGTCGGGGAAAAGTTTCTAGCAACCACGTACCTTATTTTTTGGCTTAATCTATTTGTTTCATAAAAAATTTATTTAACAACCATTTACTTCCCTTTCCTAGCAACTAACCTTAAGATCTACTCGAACGAGGATGTATACGAGCATGTATGTCTATTCCGTCGTAACGACCATGTATGCATGTCTCAACTGCCTTGTTGGACGATGACTTTTGGTGAAAGTTAGAAGCTCCGCATCCTATATCATTCTTCATCCTAACCATTGGTTAAACACGAGGATGTGACCGAATTGTACATGTCTATTTCGTCATTACGGTTGTGTATGTATGATTCAGCTTCCTTGTTGGTGTGGTACTTTTGGTGAAAGACCGATTAAATGATCAACCCTAAAGCCTTTTAAACCCAATTTATCTTTTGACTTGTTCCTCCTTAAAATATGGACACATTATTTGTACAGAACAAAGAGTGTTATCTACACTGATCATAAAAAACTTCAAAACATCTTTGATAAAAAAAGAGTTGGATATGCGCTAGAGGCGATAGATTGAGCATTTCAGCGATTATGACTGCGAGATTCACTATTACCATAGAAAAGTAAACGTAGTGGCTGACGCGTTGAGCAGAAAAGAAATTATTAAACCAAGACGAGTACGTGCTATGAGTATGATGATCCATTTAGGGTTCAAGACAAAGATACTGAAGCTTACAAGGACTTCAATACTCCAGCAGAAATGTTGCGAGGATTAGACAAGCTAGCAGTTCGAAAGAAAGGATGATGGCAGACTTTATTTTGTAGATCGAATTTAGGTTCCATTGTTAGGAAATGTGAGAACCTTGCTCATGAATGAAGCCCACACAACAAAGTACTCTGTACATTAGGATTGTAAGTATGCCACGAAGACTAGAGAGATTTGTTTTGGTGGCCAGGAATGAAGAAGGACATTGTTATATACGTTAGCATGTGTTCGACATGTTCAAAAGTTATGGCAGAACACCAGAAACCCTCAGTATTACAACAACAGCCAAAGATCCTCGAGTGGAAATGGGAAAAGATAACCATGGACTTTGTCACAAAATTTCCCAAAAGTGGTAGTGGGCATGATGACATCAAATAACATCACTTTATAACATCATTTATCCCATCTGTTTTACCCACTTTTATATAATTATTACAATATTTGGTATCTGAAGTGCTTTATAGTTGCTAATGGGCAGTAATCAGGGTGTTTTGTAAAGATATGCTAAAAGGCGCTCAATTTATAGCTAAAACAAAGATATTTGAAGATCACTACTTTCTGACTACATATGTCGTATCTTGAAAGGAAGATATGGATTATCAGTGCCTAGACTTCACAAGAAACGCGTTTTGACCAATTCTTAATACGGCGTATCACTCTGCTTCCATACGCCGTATCCAGCTAGATAAGTATTCAAAGATACAGTAATAAATGTAAATTAGGAATGATATCACTGATTGATTGAGAATGTAGCGCGCACTCTAAGGAATCCAACCCTATACACCGTATTGACCTCACTCAATACGTCGTATCCAGTCTTTTTCAGACACTATAAATAGAAGACTCAAAAATAAGTTTTCAATGTGCAAAATCATATTCCTTATACCATACTCATAAAAGGTCGAATTTCTAAGAAAAGATGAGCCACCAAGGTCAGCATTGATCAAGAATCCATTAGAAAGTATCGTGATACTTTTTACTCTCTTAATCGTGTGATTTTCATTATTTGATTAGTTGTTTATTATAATGGTTTGTGGCTATACCTCAGGTAATAGCCATCTTAATGAAAGTTTAAATGTTTGTTTGTTTAATATTGATTTTTAAATTAATGTTGATTTGTTTAATTTGTTTTTTCACCTATTACTTGTTTTATGTGCTGATTATGTGACCTATCATTCAACTCTAGGGTTAGTGTTACCTAACAAGTAATCTAGATTATGGATAGCTCTCAATATCGTGTTTTTATATTACTGACAATAGGATCACAATAACACCTTATATTTTACCTTTATTTTATGAGCTAGTTGGACCGGTTAGGTGAGAACCGTAATGTTTCAACAATCATTTTCTTAATTAATTGGTAAAGACTGGAATAGTGGACTATCAATATATAAAACATTGTCAAGCAATAAGTAGGTAAAGTCCCGATGGGCTAGGGTTTTAACAGGATCACCATTGCTTTGATTCCCTAAGATGAATTATAATTAAACTAATAGATTGCGTTTTGCGGATTTTGTTATATTGTGACAGGATTAATTGTGTCTAGGTCTTAGGATGATGTCCCGCCTAAGTCTTAAGAATGAAATGCCGCTTTGAGATAAGTAAATCATTGCACTAAAACAAACTAACCAACATTTAACTAGATTTACTATGGCTAACACAGTTTTCTATCATTTGGCTTGTACCGCTTTTCTATCTTTTGATTTTCTTCTTGCGTAGTTATTAAGTATTGATATTGATTATTGTCACCACCAACCCTGTTCCTTTATGCCAGTCTCTGGCTGGAAAACCCCCCATTCATTAGAAAATGTATATAGCATAAGTTTATAAACCAGTAATTCGATTATCTTAGACAATTAGACTAATTTAAAATACTGATTTATATAGCATTAATTTTCACTCTTAGTGTTCGTCACCTACTTACCACGAAACTCCACCCCGATCGACTACACTTCTGTTATAAGTGTTGTTTTAGGATATGTCAGCTAATATAAAATTGTAAACTTAAACAATCAAAGATAATTGACTATCCGACAGCAACATCGGGTTTTTGGCGCCATTGCACGAGAATGTGAAATAATTTAACCCTTATTTTATTAGTGTTTCTAACATTAATTAGTTTACGCCTTTAGTATAATCTAAATTTAAAATTCTGTTTGTATTTAATTGCATTGTTTGTTTAAATTTCCGCATTTTAATTTTTTTTAAAGTATTATGTTCTGATAAATCACTTGACACGGCGTATCCACCAGTTGTATGCGACGTATCAACCCTTCTACCCAGAACAGCATATTGAATTCTACAGTCTAAACAACGTATATGTTCTTCTAAACAATACAGCGTATTCTTTGAACTCAATACGGTATACTGGCACTCAACAGATTCATACGGCGTATTCAAATCAATTAGATACGGCGTATCTGTCATCTGATACGGTAACAGTAGCAATTTTTCATTTTTGATTTCCTGTTTTATGTGTTCCCTTCCCCGAGGGCACATCCTACCGATTATTTGTGCTTAATTTCAGGACATCGTTGACGAAGAAATCACAATGGCAAAACCAAACGACTACATTTCTGCTACCCGAAAGAACTTCGTCTCTAACGATAACGTAGGAAGAATGGTTGAGAAAAGTATCATTGAAATACAAGGAACATTCTTGGTGAAAATACGCAAAAATGCTTTTAATGGGAATATTGGAGAAAACGCGTTCAAACACATTGATAAATTTCTCGAAGTTGTTGAGGCAATCAAAATTAATGGGCTAACTCAAGACCGATTCAGACTTAGTGTTTTTCCTATCTCACTCGCAGGAGCCGCAAGTGAATGGTTTACAAAGGTATGTACAGGCTCAATCACTACTTTGGGAAACATGGTCTAAAAGTTCGTTCAGAAATTCTACCACCTTTCTGATAACGATGATGAAGAGGAAACTGACAAAGATGACGACCCCAGCAAAACAAATGATGTTCCTAAAATATTCAAGATCGAAGGTTATTTGACTACGAGAAACCCTTGTGTAAAGCATTTAATGACTTCAACTATCTCCTTAAAATCAATACAGATCTATTCACATTCATGATCCAAGGAACTAAAGCTTACGAGGAGTATGAGTCAAATAATCATATGACGGGTGATCTCGGGGAACCATGGTCAGAAAACGGGGTACCATACCAACTATGTGATCATATATGTGAACCATATCATTTCAAAAATAGGAAAGCCAAATGGCCCACATATAGCTCTGACATCGATGGGTTTTGTAACGGAGGAGAACTACTGGGGATGGTTCGAGTCGGAGGCATGACTTATTTTCAAGATCATAAATGGTATGATGAGTTGGCCGACAGAAATTTAAAAGATGAAACCTTGATGCATAAGGCACGAATTGAAGAATCATGGGGGGGATGTGACTCCCAGCGTAATAAAATTTTGCACATGGCTAAAGAGCAGTTTTGAGAACTTCCATGAGCTAGACCATGATGTATTAACAAAACTAGAAGAGTGCTGGTGGAAAGTAAATGCTCATGAAGTGGCCCCGTTCGCTCGTTGGGAAAACTTTGGCCAAGGACCATACGCAAACTTCAAAACCAAAAAGACTTATGACCCTTATCTTGATGTTAACTGTATCTTTGGTAGGAACTATGAAGAAAGCAATGCTGGTGATACTCAAGACAATCAGGGGCATGAAGAACGCAGAGACAACCCCACTCATGAACCATCAGTCTACAAAGTTAGGAGATTCGAGATGATGAAATACTCGTTCAACGCAGACGAAGAATACATTGCAATAAAAGAGATCAAGTACCTCAATCATTCAAAATATAACCTTGACGCATATCGAGAGCTTTTATGAATTATAAATGAGGGATGGCTCGTGGTAACACCAGATGAAGAATAAAGAGTTGATGGAAAAATTCGAACTTAACGTAAGCCCGGATAAGCTATACAAGCTATTATAAATGAGGGATGGCTCGTGGTAACCCAAGAAATAGC
>BQNB010055536.1:0-39062 GCA_026074375.1 Tanacetum coccineum
TACAAATCAGAAATAGATTACAAGCTGCTAGAGATCGTCAGAAAAGCTATGCTGACACTAGACGAAAACCCTTGGAATTCCAAGTTGGAGATAGAGTTATGTTAAAAGTCTCGCCTTGGAAAGGCGTAATTCGTTTTGGAAAACATGGCAAACTGAGTCCACGATACATCGGGCCATTCAAAATCCTGGCTAGGATTGGTCCGGTAGCATATAAACTCGAACTACCGCAAGAATTAAGTGGAATCCATAATACCTTCCACGTGTCAAATCTAAAGAAATGTCTGTCTGACGAAAACCTTGTCATCCCATTAGATGAAATCAAACTCGATGACAAGCTACATTTTATAGAAGAACCTGTTGAAATAATGGACCGAGAGGTCAAACAGTTGAAACAAAGCCGAATCCCCATTGTTAAAGTACGTTGGAATTCTCGCCGAGGGCCAGAATATACCTGGGAAAGAGAAGATCAAATGCGACAAAAGTATCCGCATCTCTTCTCGGGCACATAAAACTAAATCACGAGGACGTGATTCCTCTAACGGGTGGAAGCTGTAGCAACTTGTATAATTCAGGTTAATATTTAACTATTCGTTTTCACTTATTATTATCTTGATTTTAAATGATATTACTTTTATAAGTAATTATGTAAATTCAATCGCGTAAGCTTAAATCGTAAACAATATTAGACTATGATTAGTCTAGGTGTTCTAGACATTTTATTTTCTTATAGTCATATTTCATATGTACTATTGCTATTTTGCTATTTTATGTAAACATTGTACGTTTTATATTTTATGCAAACTTAAACATACATTCATAAGTTTTAACAACGTCTATGTACTCCGTTAACTTATAACTCATCTAATATACTTAATTAGGGTATATTGATAAGTTTAACATTCTTATAAGCATAGTACTTTTATGTTACCAGACTTTAAGTTTCATGACTTAACGACTTAACATTAGTAATTACCGGGACCAAATTATACCCCGTAAAAATCTACACTTATCTAGACAAGCAAGCAACCAAACACCACACCACCTCACCATGAGGTGGCGTATAGGTGGCACCACAAGACCATGTGGCCTTGTGTAGTACTCCTTGTCATAAAAAACAAACACATGTACTTGTTTACTTTACTATTAAGTTTCCTTAGTTGATATATAAGCATATAATCTCTAACTTCACCATTAAGATACTTTCCTATAAGAAAGAAATATCTCTTGTTTCTCTCCTCTCCCATCCATACACAACATATTCATCACCACCATTGAAGTTTTAATTCAAGCTCCAAAATATACTACAAAGATGAAGACCTAGGTGTGTATTACATAGTCCAAGTATTGCTTTGAAGATTTCAAGGTTGATACAAGAGACACACAAGATTAAAGGCTGAACTACAAGGCTAAGTACAAGAACTCTCTAAGGTTATAACAAGCTTGGTTGAAGATTGAAGACTAAGTTGGTGGTTAGAAGACTTAAGATAGTGGTTCTTGTGTTTCCATCCAAAATTTTGTAAGACTATGTTTAGATTTCATGTTTTTCCTTTCCTTTTATACTACATACAGTTTTATAAGTAACATGACATGATTATGTGTTGTACATACTTGTTAAATCATAAAAATGCAAGCTAAACAAGCCTTAGGTAATGGTGGTAAATTATGTTTTAGACCAGTAGAAAACATGAAGATTTTGTGGAAAATCAGTAGGTTTTGGGTATTAGTTAAAAATACTAGGTTGTAGCCCTATGTCTTGTGATAATTTTACCGGGTGGCTTGACCCGATTCGATGTCGGATGAATTAGTTATAGCTGAAATGGTAAAGACTACCCAAATTTGACCACCAGTTTTAAATGGCTAATATCTCTAACAATTTGTATACTGATCCCCAAATATGTAAAACTAAAAGCTATAGGTAACATCTTAAAGAATCAGTAGAAAGTTGAATGAGCCTCTACTGACTTACGGTTTGGAAATGGCGGTCGTTTCCGTAAAACTAAACTAGGCTATTAATAATCAGCCATGACCTTTGTGGATATATTACCTAATTTGACCATTTATCAAGTAAAATGAGATAAAAAGGATCTTAAATCTGTATAGTAGACTTGAATACGGTCTCGGGGATATAAAAACCTAGTCGAGACCTCTTGCGGTTTAGTAAATATGGTTACTTGAGCGGGATGTATCTTATTAGTAACTTAATATGAACCGGGATGGTTTAAGCCATTTTTATAAAACCCGAAGTGGTAGGACCCACTTATCGAGAATATGACCCATTTACCTTCTGTAATTAAATTGAACCGAGACTCAACCATTTTGAACCATTTTCACTTATACCACTTCTATGTCACTCAAGTTTTACCAAGAGTCCTTAACGAAACATAACGAACATTTCCATAAAACGTTTGTCTCGTTAATTACTCTTTCACATATAACTTATAAATACCAATTACTATATTAATAGGGAATCTCATAATCATATGAGGCCTCTCCAGGGTGTCGTATCGACGAGTTGTGGATTTACGATTTAAAGTGTCTTGGCTCCTCATACGTTCACTACATGACCTCTAAATTATGATAGCCCGAACGATATTATGATGTTATTTATAAAAGGCAAATAGCCAAACGAAACTTTAAGGATACTTCATTAATATAACAACTTAAGAATCTATGTACAACATTATAATCAAAGTCAATAACTTTATATTATCATACTTTATTCTAAGACATGATCACTATACTTTCGTAGGTCATCGTTAAAGCTTGTGATCACTATACGGTGAGTTCATAGCCCTATTTTTATATGATTGCAATAATTTACTATAGTTGGGGTGAGAAACATGCATTGTTTTTATATTTGGACGCAAGTACACTTTAAACAAAATTACGAGTTTGCCTAAGTAGCTATAACCTACTATACCCATAAATCATGAACTGTTAATTACTAAATTGTAAGCGTGAATGTTATGAATAGTTTTATTTAGGATTGACATCCCCGTTCGGGTGAGTAGCGCTCACTAGTTTCGGAGGTACCGAAACGATGAATGTATACCACGTCGGAACAATTTGGATGTTGTGGGTTGAACATCTACATGGGCACAACGTTTGCATTAATTTGCATACACATATATGTTGTAGCTTCAGTGTAATGAGCTTAGGGAATCGTAATTACTTTTGTGATACTGTATTTGTTACTTTATCATACACATGGAAATTTTGCGGTCTTACTTTATACATTACTTAAACCTGTGAATTCACCAACTTTATGTTGACGTTTTAAAGCATATTTTTCTCAAGTCAATAAGGTACAAGAAACAAGGATACATTGGTGGTCATCATTTTGGGGAGTCAATTTGCTATATAGATTTAAATGCATTAAATTTTGGAGTATTTGTTAAAATCCTTACATTTCACGGATGAACAAGTTAAGTTATGGGCTTATGTAATGAAATAGTTTATTAAATCCAATGTATCATTTTCAAACGGCTTATATAGAGGTCATTCTCATATCTTGTGCTATTGATCTATGAAGTAACACTCCATGACCCTTTTTCCGCTGTGACTCAATTTGGGGTGTTACATAAATTTATTAGGTTTAAATTATGCTTGGAATGATGAAACCCGACTACAAAAGAACCAAAGCCTACATACCAAAAATCCACCACCAAAGGCCCACTCCAAACAATGTCAAAAGCTCCTTCAAAACCCTTCGAGTGAGATACATTCCTGGCTGCTTTATTTACTCTCTCGAGCAATACTGCTAGTATTATATAGATAATAATTATATGATACTTGACTTTCTTTTTGATCTCTTACACCTATCTTCAAGAGTATCGCTACTTATTTATATAAGGGTAATTTATATAAATGTTGACTATTTTTTGATCACTTGTATCTACCTTCTCATGTGACACTATATTTTTATATAAATGTTGTTTATATAAATACTAAAACTCTTCTCTTAAGACATTGTGAGTGAAACAATGGTCTCGTTTATTTCTAAGACATTGTGAGTTGCACAATGGTCTCTAAACTTCTCTTAAGACATTGTGAGTGAAACAATGGTCTCGTTTATTTCTAAGACATTGTGAGTTGCACAATGGTCTCTAAACTTCTCTTAAGACATTGTGAGTGAAACAATGGTCTCGTTTATTTCTAAGACATTGTGAGTTGCATAATGGTCTCTAAAACTCTTCCAAGACGTTGTGAGTTACACAATGGTCTCTAAAACTTTTCCAAGACTTTGTGAAAGATACGATGGTCTTCATAACTTTTTCATGACTTTATATAATACCATTTTTTATGATATCGAAACTCGACATAGTTTGTCAATCCCATTGGTTATATTACTATTCGACTCAAAGTTTGAACACTCACCGTGTACTTTTAAAATGTATACGTTATCATGTAACCCACCGCATTTAATCATGTCAGCTAATTAGAATACGACAACAAAATTTTTTACCTCTTAACATGCCGTTTTAGGGCATCTACTTTTGTGAACGCGATTGATTAATGTCTCATTATTCTTCTCGTTACTCCTTATGATTTTGGAGAATCATACCGCCAAGGAGACACCTTCTACTTAGTGTAACTTTCGCTTTGAGTTAATATCATAGTTTTGTGCTGACTATACTTAAGTATGATGATTTATAATCTCCTTATTTAAATGAATTGAGACGCCTCTTCATTTGGATATAGAAGTTATAAATCGCCAAACCATAAGTTTCTAATTCTTATTTACATAGATTGGGACGCCTTTAGATGTAAATAACGAATTATAAATAAGCGGACTTAAATATATCCGACATGGTTTGTGTACGAGCGACTCTCTTACAATTCATAATTTGTTTGTACGAATCATTCCTTGTCATCGTTCATCTAATCATTATCGTTATCATTCTTGTACGAATGAGTCTTTAAACTCTTTTCGATTCATAGTTTGTTGTATGGATCTTTTCAAATGTGTACCGGTCGCCGCAAACTTAACAAGCTAAACCGCTAAGAACCATAATCCACTTCTGAGAATCGACGACTTGTTTGATCAACTACAATGTTCTAGTGTACACTAGAAAATTGGCTCGTGCATATGATCTGTATGAATCTCAGATAGCATATCACACTTGCTAGTGTCCCCGAGTTCTTTGATAAATGGATCTATTTCTTTTTCAGAGGAAGGTTCAACAAAATCTTTGTTGGGGAGTCTAGGACAAATCTGAGGATCTCACGAAAAACTTCAGTATCAATTCGGAACTTTTGCTCATCCAGTTTAAACCGGTATGTATATGTATCTTTGATCTTCTTGATGGTGTTCCAGAATTGATGCATATATATTTTAGGAACTTCAGCAGTGATCTGGAAAGCGGGATAGCATAGAGAGAGTTTAAGAGCATCTAGTGTGACTTGATACGTGGTTTCTCTTTGTGGCTTGCTGAACTCAATTCTCGCATTGCATTTTTCAATCTTGAGTCGTTTCTCGGGAGTAACCAAAGCATTTTCAAGAGCAACTTGTTGAGCGGCAACTGGATTCATGTTTCTGTTAAGAATTGTCTAATATAGTTTACACACACACACACGCACACACACACACACAACATTTATTTATATATTATCTATAATAATATATATATATATATATTTATTATATATTATCTATATAATATATATATATATATATAATATATATTACTGTATAAACAACTTGATTCATGGGATAGACTTCATGGAAGAATTTACATTCATTAACTAGATAGATTTAACACACTTTGTCAGGCATTCAATCAAGGTATAGGACGAAAGACATTAATCAGAAAGTCAACTTAAAGGGTCAACAATCTAGTAATTGATCAGACACAGTCAAGATTGCAACTTACATATGATGTAAAGAAGCATTTACCTAAAATATGTTATCTAGTAAAAACTTTTAGGTAAAACTCAACCCTTATGATTCATGTATAAATCGCCCCTTATAACCATGTATAAATCGCCCCTTCGAAAAAACTTGTATAAATTGCCCCTAAAAAATAGTGTATAAATCACCCCCCTTAAGATGTCATGTATAAATCGCCCCCTTAAGAAATGTGTATAAATAGCCCCTATAGAATCATGTATAAATCGCCCCCTACAATTGAGATGTATAAATCTCCCCCTATAAGTGAGATGTATAAATCGCCCCCTATAAGTGAGATGTATAAATCGCCCCCTTATATCATATACATATAAATCGCCCTATATAATTCATACTTTCACAAAGTTCAAATTCTAGGCAGTTTAGATATATGAGACAAGAACCAAATCATACACAAGTATTGTCTAGCAGATATAACATGAATTAACCATAAATCTTTCCATTTTACCCATAGTAACAAGATTTATGTCCAGGTCTTGGATTTTCTCACTCAAAAGCATTCAAGAAAGCAGTCTAACACTAACTCAACATAAACCTATTAACATTTTTAAGTTCTTCCTTAAAACCTAAATTTTCGAATCCAAGAGTCAATCAAAACCCATTTGAATGTTAACCTCATGACAAACTGTTACAAGCAAGTATTCTACAACCCTTACCTATCAAAACCCCTCAATCAATTTAGGATTTAGACCACTTTTGATTTTGATGAACCCTAAACCAATTTTTAGAGATTACGATCAAAAATACGTGTTTTAAGCTAATTCCTTTGGCATATAAGTTGTTTAGATTATAAGGACACGTTTGTAGTTTACCTTAATGGCTAAAATGCTATTTTGATGTTCTTGATTTTTTTTCGAGTTATAAAAATGGAGGAAAGAAAGAAAATAAGTGTGATTGTGTTTGTGTGTGTGACGAGGAACAGGTGGGGGGTGTTTGTGTTTAAAACTTTGGGTTTTGGACACAAATGCCCCCTGGACTATATACCCCTTTCTATTTTTCGTAAATAAATTTCTTTAAGGTTTATACTAGTTTCACTATTAACAGAAATAGTCCCTAAAGCATTATAAACTAGACTAAGCCTTAAGATTTGCTATTAAGTTCCTAAAGGCAAAAACACATAACATATTAAGCACAACAAAGTTAAATTAATTAACTTCTCGATAAATATTATTCCGTTATTGTTTAAAAGCCTTTTTCCGTTTATTACTTGATGATTTTAAAGAAGATTATTGACATTTTCTACCCCTCAAACAATGACCCGTTTTCTATTTAAAGAGCTGTAGTCATTGTTTGAGTGGTCAAATGCCTTGAAAAATCATTTTCTAATAAAACCGAATGATGATTAAGTTTTATTTTGAAAATCAACACCATAAAAAAATAAGGTTTCTCTTATTTTGACAAAGAAATGCACTGACACATACATTAATTTGTATATAGGAAGCACGGGTTGTGTTGCAAAGTAAACACAAGCCCTTGAATCAATATGAAGTAATTCATTTCGAAGAAAAATTAATTTCCTTTTGAGAGGACAAGTTTTCTTTTTAAAAATACTTGCCTTTAAATTGAAGACCGGGTTGCTATCTGAAATAGTAGCAAGCCATATGACATGTTTTAAAACATTTTGAACTTCTGCTCGAACTTAATTTACAGCCTTGTATCATTATTGAATGACATTTTTAAGGTCGTAGATGTTATCGATTTTCAGAAAACATGTCATGAAAACCTATTTTTGTATTTTTCTAATTTTTTAATTTTGTATTTTCTTTTCTGGTTTTATATTTTTATATTTTCTTTTTGAAAAATTTATATAAAATGAAAAATCTTTTTGGGTTTTTATGTTTTCATATATACATATAATACACAGGATATACCACGAGTTACCACCATTACTCATCCTCTTCCTCTGCCAGACGTTTTAGCGTTTCCGAAGACATGCTTTTCATTCCTAGCTTTTCGATCAAGAAGTTGAATCTTTCTCGTGGCAAAGGTTTGGTGAAGATGCCTGCCAGTTGATATTCCGTCCGAACAAAGTATAGTTCTACTATTACATTCTCCACTTGCTCCTTTATAAAATGGTAGTATACATCGATGTGCTTGGCTCTTGTGTGTTGAACGTTGTTGCAGCAAAGAGCAATCGCACTTTTGTTGTCGCAGTACAGAGGAATCTTATTGAATGTAAACCCATAATCTGTTAGCGGTGATTTCATCCATAGGATTTGAGCACAATAACCAGATAAGGCAATATATTCAGCCTCTGTACTCGAGATCTTAGTGCTCTTTTGCTTCTTGGAAGACCAGCTAACAAGTTTATCACATAAGAATTGAGTATTTCCTGATGTACTACGTCTAGTATCCTGACACCCCACGGGATCTGCGTCTGAATATGTTGTTAGAGACATACCAGTATCCTTCGAGTACCAGAGACCCATGTTAATGGTTCCTTTTAGGTATCAAAAGATCCGCTTAACCGCATTTATGTGCTTTTCGGTAGGCTTTGACAGATACCGAGCACATAAGCAGACTACAAAAATAAGGTCGGGTCTACTGGTCGTCAAATAAATGAGGGATCCAATCATGCCACAGTAATGTGTAGCATCAACTGGTGTCCCCTGTAGATCTTCATCCAATTTATTCTTTTCCACCATAGGTATGTGATGTGTCATTGTGTGGTGTTTATTTATGATAGCTCAAGTTTTAAATTTATATTTTGCCGACTTAACCAAAAACAATACTTTAACGGACAGTGTAACCGGTCGGTGGTAGATTCGTGGTAAGTAGGGTGTCGAACACTTGAAGCGAGGTTTTTAAATCTCTTCAATTTTATTTATTTTTTGGGTTGTCTCTATTCTAAGTTAATTCTAATCTAAGTCAAACCTATGCTAATAATATGTTAGTTCTAATCCTAATTTCTAACAGGTAAAAGGGGGGTTTTAGCCTAAGAGACTAGCACGGGTTTGTTTGGTGACTACAATCGATGCAAGAAACTTTAACCTATCACAAGCAAATTAAAGAAGATAAAAGAGCGGTCGCGCACTTTTATGATAGAAAACTGTATTAGACATTCTTAATCAGATGTTGAAGTTGGTTTGTTTTATTCAGAGTATTGATTTACTTATCCGAAGAGGGCCTATCATTCTTAGACTTAGCGGGGACTTCATCCTAGACCTAGACACATTAATTCTGTCACATTTACAGCATCAACTTAAAGTAATCTTATTTACTAATTATATCTTTCTTAGGATTAAAAGAAATGGTGATCTTGTTAAAACCCTCGTCTCATAGAGACTTTACCCACTTACTGCTTAATGGCAATTTATACTCTAGTAGTCCACTTGTCCAACTATCCAATGGAATTAGAACATTATTTGTTGAATTATCTAGATTCACCTACTAGTCAACATGTTCAATAAACCAAAGGCAATTTCTGTTAACTAGTTAAGCCCGAAGCGTATCCTTAGCACGATTTTAGAAGATAAACTATATTTGTGATTCTATCATGCTTGATGTATAAATTACTTATTATGGAGAGCTTATTCGGCATCTTGATTTCTTGGTCGTATTACTAGATCAAGTTGAATGTTAAGGGTCGATACAAACGCACATAAAACATGTATGAATTGATAAAACATAAACATGGCATAAACGATAATTTAAAGAATCGAGATTTAAACCAAAACCAAACATTCAATTCTTTATATAATGGCAAAATACCCGAAAATGGTATTGCCTTACAACATCATTATTAATACAGAGTAACTGTTTTATACAAGGTAAAACTAACCGCGTTAATGATTGTTACAAAAAACTAAAACGATTACAAAAGTATAAGAAATTACACGTTGTCTTCTATGGATTAGAATGCATTGCAAGACCTCTTCTGCTCTTTTTTCTCCTCTGAAATTAGCCTTTTATGGGTTTTTAGTTATCAAGGAATATGGTTTAGCCACACTTAAAAATCATTTTTTAGTTTTTCTATTTAAAATGTTTGGAATCGGTTGATACGGCGTATCCATGGATTGTGCTACGGCTGTATTGGAGTTTCTTGGAGTAACGGACCAAGTTTGATATTTTCCAGAATCTTCACTATCTACTATATCTTCAATACGGCGTATGAATCTTCTATGGACTAGAAACGTATTGAGTTGTTTCCTTTGTGGTCTTCTTTGTGAGTGCAGAGGCACGGATAAGTCAGGTCTTCTTGTTGGATAAGGCCGTATTGGTAGTCAGGATTATTAATCTTCAAAAATATCTTTGTTTAAGCTCCAGATAAGCGCGCACTTTGCTAATATTCACCATGTACTCAGTAATTTATTTATTGCAATTTTCAAATATAAACGATTAAGTAACAATTCTTTGCAATAACTATACAAAATTGGTTAATAACATGTGATAAATAATGCTACAAAATAGACGTTATTTGATATCATCAAATATCCTCCCACTTGAATCCTACTTGTCCTTAAGTAGCCTTTAGAAGTTTATAAAAATGTATCCCTAAGGATATTTTTTGTTAAAGCATTTATTCGATCTATTACAAGTACACAACCAAACACCTCACGAAATAGGAAGATGAAAACACTCAAATCACTCAAATAATCTATGTGGTAACATGTAACTAATTCGCTGAATTGCTCGATCGTGACGAGTATTTTATCATAAGCTTGGCAAGGATACACATCTCCACCACTAAAGTTAAGAAGTAACAAGTTTATAAAGGTAAATATGGGTTTTTGTATGGAAAGGCTTACGGTTGATCATTCTATAATCTTTCACCAGAAGTACCACTCCAACAAGGCAGCTGAAGCATACATACATGGCCGTAACGACGGAATAAACATGTGTGTTTGATCACATCTTCATTCGAATTTAACCAACGATTAAGATGAAGAATGATATAGGGTAGGAACCTTTTAACTTTCACCAAAAGTCGTAAACCAACGAGGTACAAATCATGCATTCATGGCCGTAATGACGGAATAGACATGCATGTTCGTATAAATCCGCATCCGCGTAAAACCAGCGGCTAATCATTAGGTGAGAGGGAAGTAAATTGTTGTTAAATAAAAATCAAGAAACAAATAGATTAAGACTAAAGTACAAGTTGCTAGACACTTTTCTTGATCGTTACCATGACAAAGACACGACTATTTATAACGTCTTGATCATCGATCAAAAACAACAACCTAAGTTGGCGTTCCCGTAACTGTCAACTTCCCAAACATCCCATACTTTACATACTTTACAAGGCAAGTGGTGATATCTTTCACTTTGTACAATACTCTACATCGTCGATTTGTATCAACGAATAATCGATCCTTCGTGTAATTCCTTCGGTAGTTGCGAAACGATTATCTTCAAACTTTCCTTCTCTTTTTTTGTTGCGATTTTTCTAATTTTTTTGATTTTTTTTGCTAACACTATACTACGAAACTCGGTGTAGTTTCACCATCTTCACGATCATAATAATTCCGGATAATTCCTTCGATAATTCTTCATTCTTCGGACGTACCATTAATTGCGATGGTAGTAAAAATACATGAGTTTTGACTATAATATACATTCCCATTTGCGATGTGCAAATTCTTCCAACCGTACCAAAGATAGAAAATTTTGACACAAGACTCGGGAAATACAAACTTTACACTTTAAGCAACTAGCAACTGTAAAATAAACTTAATCTAACAGGGTAGGCTAAGGTGTAAAGGTGTAACGAAACAAATAATTGGTGTAGTTCCTAAAGGATTGGCTCTACGGGTTGTTCTAGGGGTATCTTACTCTTAAAGTGAGAGTAAACAAAGGGTTTATACGGGGGTTAACTAACCAGTGTAGTTAGTTAATAAGCAACATGTAAAGGCGATTTGGGTGTAATCCTAAAATTTACCAATTTAAACAAGTTACTCCATCTAAATCCATAGTACTTATCACTGCGGTCTCGAATAGATATACCAAGCCAAGTTCTAAAGTCTACTACATCACCGGCACACTCATATTTTGTAGAATTTAGGTAAACATTTAGAAACGGATAAGGTTAAATCCTCACAATATCTAACAAGGGTTATTGTGTGCGGGTTATGTATCAAGTAATTTCACAAAAGTATGCTTGAAATTTTTTTAAATTTAAGCATAATTTAAGCATTTTAGTGTGAAAATTAGGACAAGTATACATTCTAATTTCACCCCCCCCATTTGAATTATACAACGTCCTTGTTGTATAGATAAAACATTAAATACAGGAATTAAAAAGAATTAGAATGAGAAACTCCCCTGATATTTGCTCGGTAGATTCTCCATGTGAGTTTATTGAGCAAGAATTCGTGTGTTGAACAGTCGCCTTGAAGTTTCAAGACTCCAACACTTCACGATCTCCAGATTTGTAAATTCTCCACCAATATTCGTCGATATTTATTTCACGAGGTTCTGTAAAAAATAATAGGAAAAACATGTATTCCTATCTTGGTTCCTACGGTTAATTTAAACTAAACTAAACAAACTGTACAGGAGATCGATACGCCGTATCCATAAACTGGAATACGCCATATTGAGAAACCTGTAAAAAATATCTAAATATGGGTCAGTCTGTTGAATATGCCGTATCATGTGCATGAATACGCCGTATTGACAGAACTGAAAATAATGTTTTTTAAAATGCATAAAAAGTAAAGACTGATAATGTCTAGACAATTAATACGCCATATGATATGGAGCGGATACGCCGTATTGATGTCTGGGAAGACAGACTCGATAAAAATAAATAACATTCCGGGTTGTCTCCCGAGAAGCAATTTTGTTTACAGTGAAGTATTTAAGTTAGACTTTTCTTTAGCTTTCTCCTTTCACTTTGAATCACTCTCTCTTCTCCATTTTGCTCTTTGGTGTGAATACCCTGCTTGGTTTCGTAACATATTCATGAACTATGGTGCTGAACTTACTGCCAGGCTTGATTCTATCATACACAAACAAATCAAAACGTCATATTATGATATATATTCAAAAATATGAGTACCTGTTTCAAATTTAGATACATCATAACATGAATAATAAATATGCAAAAGATAGAAACAAAAGATAAAGATAGGGGGATCATGGGTCTGGCTGCTGTGGGTCCTACTGGGTTGTGGAGGTGTTGGCACTGTCAGTCCTCTGCCTGGTGCGTCTCTAGAATGTTGTGGGTGAGCTCCCCCAGAAGGTCTCATCGAATGCCTGAAATGTCTGCCCACTAGACTTCATGAGATGTGTCATACATGAAATCATCCATGTGGAGTATCTCCCCTGATCGGTTATTGATCTCTCTACAAGTCCCCGTAAAGTCCTGACATCCTGTCGTAACCCCTGCACCTCCTCCTCAAGTCTCCCCAATCTCTGAGGCATAGTCCTACCCGCAGCAGGAGCCGATGGTGGTGGCTGCTGAGGTGCCTGTATGGGTGCTGGATCAGCCTGAACACCGTCATCAACTGTAGGAGCATCCTCAGCGGCTCCAAGGGCACCAGCCGTAGCAACCTGCTACCTCTCTGGTCCCGGGGCTACCCAAGCCCATTCATCTCCTATCTCTATGCAGATGTTGAGCTTAACAAGCTCACCCATGTCAATCAATGGCAACTCACGGGCCACAACAGATAATCCTCTCAACCCATCATCACTCACCAGACCAAAGTGATGAGCAAGACGTCTAATAAAATGACCTTTAGATAACCTGGCACCGCTCTTCCTCCCCTCAGCGTGCCTAAACAAGTACTGTGCCAACAGATACGGGACGTTAGCTGCCCATCAGTCTATGCTATGAAGATAAAATAGGTCGGTGACAGTCACCTTTTTAGGTGCCTGCCCCCTCCTAGAAATGCTGTAAGAGATCAATCTATGGCATAGCCTCCGAACCGGATCTCTGATGTAAGTATATAAGGGAGCGCCTCTCAAAAAGTCCTTGCCAGAAGAAATCTCAACCCAGTAATCACTAATATCCCCTTTATCGGGGATCAATCTCTCACTCCCCAACCAGTATGCTCTGAATCCGTCCTCTGCCATCTCCTCAGCAGTATGCAAACCCATGGCTAGGATAAACTGTCTCCACGTCATACTACTCCTAGCACCTCCCAACTGAAAATATAGAGTGCCAGCCACATCTAATCCCATCTCATCTCCGATCCTACAAGTGCTTAAGAACTCGAGTATAAACTCATGTACTAAAGGTGCTCGGATCCCAAACAATCTCCTCCACGCATGACTCACAAATACCTCTTACCCATCGTCCCCAGTGTATACCATCCTCATCCTCTCAGCCAAATCCGGCCTCATATCCAGAGTCAATCCCTCAAAATCTAGTATATGTACTTGGTTAAACTGCCTACTGAATATAGTCTCCGTCCTCTACTAAAAATCGTGTACTATCTCCTCAGTGTATCCCTCTACCTGATAACGAAGCCATAAGTGTCTCTGATCACGAGGTGGTAGAGGGGCCATATCTGTAAAATCAACGATAATAGCATAAAGATTATAGAATTTTAAACATTTTGTTCTAAGGGTGGATACAACGTATACGCCGTATAAAGATCAATATATTTAATATGTCGTATAGATGTTAGTCAATACGTGGGTTTAAAAACTCAGGATCCTATTTAAGTCAATACGCTGTATTCATTTTACTGAATACGTCGTACTGGGTTTTAAAGTTGGGTAAAATTTAATCAATACACCGTATCCATGTGAGTGGATACGCCGTATTACTCTGCAATATGAAAACGAAAAGGGGATTCCCCTTTTTTCCCATTTTGACCTATTTGTAATTCATAAAACTGCCAAGTCTCATTCGGCAGGGGGGGGAGGGTAAAGGTATTCAAACATATTGCCTAACACCTAACTCATCATTAATCAAACCCTAGCCCTAATTCCTAAATTTAATTTGAAATAGTAAATCAAAAAGAGAAAGGGGAAAGATTATTACCGTATGATTATGACAAAGAAGAGTATGATTATAAATCAAGAACAAGAGATCTCCAAGAATTTTTCGCGCGGTGAAAAGATTTGGTTGTGAGAGTGAAAAGTTTTGGTAAAACTCAATCTGGCGTATCAGTTGGGCTTTTATACCTTGACTCGATACACCGTATTGGTGTTTGATTAATACGCCGTATTGGCGAATTTTGTTGACTTAGTCAACTTATGTTAAAAACATTGGATACGCCGTATAGGTTTTGACCTAATACGCCGTATCCATTCTTGGAGACCAATTTTTTTTCTAATTAAAATAAAGCAAAGAAAACATACCTTGGCCTCCGCAATATTCTTGTATAAACACCATCCTTATAATACCATTTAGGGTCGAACGGAATGCCAAACGGCACATATAAATTCATAATGAGGTAGAATAACATTCCGTAATAATTCCAAATCACGATATTTACTTTTAAATTCATGACAAAACTTCCCGTTCTAAAAGTTTTAATAATTTTATCGTGACTTGTTTCAGAAATCATATTTGACCCTTGTGTAATTTCATTACCCCCCAAAGATTGTATTATATCGACTTCATTATTATCATTGTCCTTTTCTGATTTTAAATCATTGAGATGAATTATGTTGAAGGGGAATAGATCATTAAAGTACAAGACGTTTTGTTCCTCTTCAACATATTCAGATAATGATGTTTCATCATTTAAATCAAATTTATCGATATGTTGAGGGTTTAAAATTGGTTCAGCTAATAAATCTAATTTAGATGTTTGAGCATCATTGTAAACAATGGCTGGAAATTCATTCTCAAAATCATTAAAGAAGTCTAAATCATCAAAACAACTGACCGTAGGCTCGGGTGATGGAAGTGAAGGCATATTGACCTTTTTATTATCACTTTCTGAATCCGTTTTC
This sequence comes from Tanacetum coccineum, assembly GCA_026074375.1. Taxonomy (NCBI): domain Eukaryota; kingdom Viridiplantae; phylum Streptophyta; class Magnoliopsida; order Asterales; family Asteraceae; genus Tanacetum; species Tanacetum coccineum. The sequence goes on from BQNB010055536.1 coordinate 15,764, forward strand.
AAATCATTAGTAGAAATTATTTTATAAGAAAACGAGTTTTTATCAAAAATTACCGTGTAATCTTCATCGTCAAGATCGTCAAATGAAATTCTAAAGTCAATTTCATCTTTAAGAGAACTTACCGTGGGTTCATAAGAAAGTGTTTTTTTAGATGATACCCTGTCATTAAAGGCTATAGCCGGGAATTCGATTTCAACGGATCTGAGGTCGTGAATGTCTTCATCATACCAGATTTTACCATATTTAGCAGTTTCTCAGTTAAACACTTTACCATGTTTTTGAGCTTTTTCTTCCTCGAGCCTGATGTATTCCTCTATAGTAATGTTTAGATCGTCCATCCTGTAACAATCTTACTAGAAAAAACCTATTAAATAATCAATACAACGTATTCAGTAAACTGAATAGCCGGATCACAAAAATAGAGTAAGTAAACAAGCAGAATAAAAACAAACTAAACTGCATTAAACGTAAGGGTTAAGATCTAATGTCAAAAAAACCAAAATATAAAATAAAAAATCAAGATTAGTTTTCACTCCCCCGGCAAGCGGCTAGCCAAAACTTGATGTGTCGTTGTGTGGTGTAATATTTTTTATATTCAAGTTTTAAATTTATATTTTGCCAACTTAACCAAAAACAACACTTTAACGCAGTGTACCCGGTCGGTGGTAGATTTTCGTGGTAAGTAGCGAGGAGTGTCCGAACAACTTGAAGCGAGGTTAAATCCTCTCATTTATAAAAATTTTGTTAATCTAATCTAAGTTAATTCTAAATCAAAGTCAAACCTATGCTAATCCTATGTTAGTTCTAATCCTAATTCTAACAGGTAAAAGGGAGGTTTTAGCATGAGAGACTAGCACGGGTTTGTTTGGTGACTACAATCAATTCAAGATGCTTTAACCCACGCAAGCAAATTAATAGAAGGTAAAAGAGCGGTCGAGCCTTATGATAGAAAACTGTACTAGCCATCATTAATCCGATTAGAAGTTGGTTTGTTTATTCAGTGCAATGATTACTTATCTCGAAGAGGCATATCATTCTTAGACTTAGGCGGGACTTCATCCTAAGACCTAGACACATTAATTCTGTCACAATTAAAGCATCCGCATAAAGCATCCTTATTTGCTGATTATAATCTATCTTAGGGATTAAAGCAATGGTGATCTTATTAAACCCTAGCTCATAGAGACTTTACCCACTTACTGCTTAATGGCAATTTATACTCTAGTAGTCCACTTGTCCAACTATCCAATGGAATCAGAACATTATTTGTTGAATTATCTAGATTCACCTACTAGTCAACATGTTCAATAAACCAAAGACAGTTTCCGTTAACTAGTTAAGCCAGAAGCGTATCCTTAGCACGATTTTAGAAGGACACTATTTGTGATTTTATGATTCTAGATATATAAACTACTATATGAAGAGATATCCCGACATCTAGATTACTTGGTTCGTATCACTAGATCCAGTTGAATGATAGGTCACATACAAAAGCACGTAAACAAGTAATTGATAAACATAAACAAGCATACAACGATAAATTAAGAAATCGAGATATAAACAAAACCAAACATTCAGATCTTCATAATAATGGATAATACCCGAAGGTATTAGCCTTCAAACATCATAATTAATACAAGAGTAATGGCTTAGCCAAGGTAAACTAACCGAGTTAACGAATGATACCAAAAACTAAACGATTACAAAAGTATAAGAAATTACACGTAGTCTTTTATGGATTGGAATGCGTTGCAAAACCTCTTATGCTCTTTTTCTCCTCTGAAAATCAACATTTGTGATTTAGGTATCGAGAATATGATTTATCACACTTAAAACTCGTTTTTTGTTTTGTATTTATAGGGTCTGGAGTCGGTGTCGATACAGCATATCCAAGGTATTAGATACGGCGTATTGGGGTTTCTTGGAGTCAGGACCCCGTTTGATTTCTTCAAGAATATTCACATACTATATCTCCAATACGGCGTATTGGTCTTTACAGGATACGTCGTATTGAACTAGTTTCCTTTGTGGTCTTTGGTGAGTGCAGACACAGATACGTCGTATCTTCCTTGATGGATACGGCGTATTGGTCTTCAGAATAGTAATCTTTAAAATATCTTCGTTTTAAGCTCCAGAATGCGTGCCTTTGGCTAATATTCACCAAGTACTATGTAATTACTGCAATTCTCAAATATAAACGATTAAGTAACAATTCTTTGCAATAATTATACAAAATGGGTTAATAACATGGGATAAATGGTGCTATAAAATAGACGTTATTTGATGTCATCATATACTCCCTAAGTAGATCAGCCATGGGCTAATGTGCCATGGGCTTGGCCTGGTTAGCTTTCTCATAACCGAACGCTTAACTACGAGCTACGAAATATTATATTGGAAGTGACCGAGACTTTTCTCGATTCCTAACAAGTATGCATTACATTAGTGTCAGATCATTATTTTCAAAATTCACCTTCTCTTTGTATATCTTTTTTGAACATGAGATGTTTCCGGATAGTTTCAATTCTTGATGAGACGTATAGGGCAAGAAACCATAGTCCATAGTTGTAGATCGCCAAAAATAAATCAATAAACCATAGAAACTATATTTGCGAGCATAGGTAGCATTACTAAATATAAAGGATATAACCTTAATATCAAGAATCTTCCTCATACTTACACATACAAAAATATTACGCAATCAACAATTAGACATAACCCGTGTGCAACGCACGGGTCAGCATGCCTCGTAAGATAATAATGTGGGTCCATTATTGTGTTTGAATAAGTGATACCCACCCCGCTTGCCATGATTCATTTTGATTCATGATGGCCCACATGTATTGTATAAAAATTATACTAAACAATTACTTTGGAGAATCAATCCATTACTTGAATCCAAAATGATCATAACAAACGGCCACTTAGGCTGCCCACTACGGGCCGGACGACTGACTCGGTCGCCGTCGGTCGTCCCCGTAGTAGGTAGTCAGTCGTGGTCGAGGTCGCCGGAGACCGAATCATAAATTTGTCGCATGGACGACTAAAGGTCGAGCACACTTGTTTGTTTTTATATAAAAAAAACTTTTTACTTTTTAAATTTTAAATAATTTAACCCTATAAATACCCAACTTATTACACCGTTTTATACACACTTTCAACCTATTTACTCTTATACTTCTCATTTATAAAACACACAATGACTTCCTCTTCAAACCGTCGTGGAGCTGCCAAGACGACACTACCATGGACAACAGCAGAAGAAATAACGTTATGTATAGCTTGGTGCAACGCGATGGACACGTACGTGACGAGAGACATACATTCTAGAAAAGTGTTTTGGGAGGATGTTTTCGCTAACTTTGAGAAAGATATGGGAGGAACTATTCAAGGATACGATGCCATCGTCTCGAAATGGAAAAATTCGATTCTTTCAAAAGTTGATGCGTTTAGTGTCGTTTACGATGGTGTCCAATGAATGGACGAGAACGGGTCTTCTGACCTCGTTTTGTTTCAAAATGCGTTAGCCGAATATCAAACGAGGTACGAACATCCCTTCACAATTGAGGCGTGTTGGAGAATTTTGAAAAATCATCCTGCTTGGACAACAATTGAAGTGCCAACATACCAAGATCGTAATAATTAAGTTTGGATTAATGTAATGTTTTTTATGTATTTGAATAATTATGTATCGTTTTTTAATGTAATGTTTATGTATTTGAATAATAATGTAATGTTTTTAATATCAAATGTTTTTTATGTATTTAAATAATAATATAATGTTTTTAAATTTTAAATTTCAAATTCCAACGACTACTATTCCAACGGCTAGTTTTTTTTATTATAAATACCCCTTTTTATCATTCATTTTTTCCTACACCTTCTCTCACAACTTCTTAAATTATGTATTTAAAATTTAAAATCCAACAACTATAGATAAGAAACTGACCCAAAGCAATTCCCCAACACCCGAGAAACCACCGATGTCTACCATTTCTTCAATTCCAACGATCGAGGAAAAACCTGATGAACATGAGATATGTCCATATCTCACTAAGGAAGAGTATCAGCAGTTACTTGTTGATGAAGCAACTTTCAAAGAACACATAGAAGAAGAAGCGAAGGCGAAAAAAGAACAAGCAATCTATGACAAAGAATTGGAGGAGTTTCTGAAGGCACAACAAGCTCATGATGAGTTATTCAGGATAGAATGTGGGGTGAAATCTGATTCAGAATACGAAACAGATTAATTTAGGAACTAGTCGTTTTTAATAATCTAGGAAACTATTTATGTAATGTTTTTTTTATTTTTATATAATGTTTTTTATTTTAATGAATGAAATTTAAATTTGAAGTTAAAAAAAAATGAAGGTCGCCTTATAGTGGCATTAGGTCGTCTGTAGATCGCCGGAGAGAGAAAACTGATGTGGCGCCGGAATAAGTAGGTCGCGACCCACTAAGATATATCGTGGGCAGCCTTAGTAAGTTGGTGAAACAGATATTTTTATAAATACGTGCTTATCCACTAAAGATCCCATAAGACTTGACTTTTCATGTCATGTCATAATACTTCGTATGTCCCATTAATTAAACAAAAAAAATGAAATAAGATACTTTTCATAAATATATGCCTTTTCATTCTTCAATGGCAACTAAAGTATCTCCCAATATTTAAACAAAAAATTTACCGAATATTCTGATAGTTAATTTGAATGTCTCTCAAGTGATGTCATGTATCATCGTATGGACCGTATGGTACTCCGAAGATAATCATGACAACATTTCTATTAGAAAAGTTATCATTTACAACCCAACGTAGTACGTTGGTACTTAAACTTTTTCATTGAGTTGGTGATGATGTTGACTTAAGTATCATGCTCCATTCTTTAGTTAAGATCGATAAAAATGAAACACGGCAAATGATAACATGATCTTCATGTAAAAATATCATGAATTTCGTATGGTTGAGACGTTCATGTAATACGTTGGTTTTTTCTAAATGCATGTTAAATGCACCTGGTTAATTAAAATGTGAAACTGGTGTTGCGGTTTAAATTTTTTGTACACTCAATCATACTTGATCATGGTTTTATCCCTGTCCTCAAGCGATGTCATGTATCATAGGATTTTTTCGTCTTTTTATATAACTTTCCATAAGGTTACATGACTGCATTTCTATTCGAAAAGTTCTCATTTACAACCCAACGTGGTAAATTAATACTAAAACTTTTTTCATTGAGTTGGTGATGTTGACTTGAGTATCATACTCCATATTTAACATATATATAAAGACAAATGCCATGTCAAAAGTTAGGATAAAAATGAAACACTGCAAATGATAACATGATCTTCATGTAAAAATATCATGATATTCGTATGGCTGAGACGTTCATCACATAAACTATGAATCGTGTTCGAATCCTATCCTTTTATACATTACCACAAAAAGTACATAAATTTCAATCATTGAATTTGGCTTTTCAAGTAACAACAAGAATACATCCTGGCAATACATATATTACCGAATCTCTTAGCAAAAAAACATGTATGCATGCAAACAAACAACCATGTACTTTTAATAACCCATGCCTAAACTTATTCAAAATAACATAAAAACTTCAAAGCTCAAACTTACCATTGCAAAATTCTTCATAAGAGTGAAATATACATAAGGAGTCAGAAGAAAGCAAGCAATAAAAACAGAAAGATTTCACGGCGATATCAATTCCATCATATCTGAAAGAAATTCCTGAAATAAATAAAGAATTCTGAAATGGCGATTTTTCACAAAACTACTAGAAACAAGTCTGACGGGTAATGAAGAACAACTTCTACCCTAATAATTTATTTACATTCGATCGATTTTTATGTAACAACAAGAATACATCTAGCAAGACACATATTACCAAATCTCTTAAGGAAAAGCATCATATGCATGCAACCAAACAACCATGTACTAATTAACCTTATTCGAGACAACATAAAACTTAATAATTCAAACTTACCATTATATAACACCCGTTAAATTACAAGCAATAACACCTCTAATGACCAACAACATTCACCCAAACAACTTATTTACTCCATTTCTTAATGGGCATATTTAAGAACATATCACAATACAATTTGACATGAAGTTCGAGATTATTGGAGCTAGTTCTCGATAATTATGGTAGGCTAAAAAGGGAATAAGCATTCTTAAGAACATCCACACGAGATTCAAGTATGAAAATATGAGCTGCAACCCTATGGAACAAGGTGTCTAAGTCAGATGGTTCGACACGTCCTCCAGGTATGATTCTTTGGAGCTGCCTTAATTTTCTTTCCATAGACTTGCGGTTTTCGTTCCTGTTGAATAACGCGAATGCTGCAGCTTTCTTTTTTCGCCTTGTGACGGAGCTACGACCAACTACAACACCTCTCCTCCATGCTCCCATTCTAACTATGTAATGTAAGTATGTTATTTATGATGTATTTATCTTAGACACACACTCTATATCTAAGTTTCTCACACACTAGAAGTGGAGAAGAATGAGTTAGGAAGTTGCTATTTAAAGGGAAAAATATGGACTCTCTCGCTAGAAAGACAAATAAGTTCATTGATATTAAAAGTATACCCGAGTTATACTGACGTAATATAACACATGCATGGTTGTGGTGTAGCCGTCGTACATGTACAGTAGATAGTTCAATGGTGAAAATTAGACGATTTTTAAGTAAAAGAGAGTGTGGTATGGTTTTGATGTTTTCATGATAAAAGAGAGCTTGTATGTGTGTGTTTAGTTATGTGTAAAAGAATTACGTATGAGAATTGAGGGGAGTAGAATGTGGCAATTTAGAGAATGTATCTGATTGGCATTATAATTCTTTTTAACGGCAATTTTGTATTAAAAAAAAGTAGCAAAGATCTAGAGGTAAAGATCGTTACATGAGTAATCAAATCACCTCTATCCAACTTAAAGCTAACTTTTTGTATCTACCTAGATCCAATTAAAAGATAACATCGGGTTACGAAATGGGCTATTATGAAATTTGATTTTTGACTAAAAGATAAATATTAACTATTGACTTTCTTAATACAAGTTATTGACTTTCCTAAATAAACATGAAGACATTCTTAAATAATGACACTCAAATAAAGATATATTATATGACATAATTTTTATGTCATACAACTTCTCCCTCTTGGGCCGTCCGTCCTCATGCACTGGCGTAACACTCTCCACACCTTCAAAAACCACATTGTCCTCAAGGTGATGTCTAAAAAAAATTATCTAGATTCCAGGATTCCATATTCTTCTTTGAATTTCAGCCTTCATATTTTTCTTCTTTACGTGTTTGTCATTAAGACACTTCAACAACGGACTAAGAACGTGTAGGGTAAAAACAAAGTATTTGACATCTTTATCAACCAATTTCTTAATTTCATTTACCCCTACAAATATAACCCCATTACCTTCCAACACATTTGGCTCGTCATTGTTTTGCTCAACGGCCACACCACCACTTTTATCACTTTTGCGTCATCTTGTTTACCGTCCACTAACACCTTCGTTTTCACCTCACTAGCTTGATTTTGTGCATCATTATTAGAGGTAATTTCTACCTTGTCCAGCGTATGGAGAATTGATTCCTCCAACACTTGATCCGGTATCGCTATGTTGAGGTCGTTTGGGTTGACGATGGTTGTGGTGGTCCGCTCGTCCTCAAAACGGGCCTCGGTCATACATGCTAAGGAGAAGGCTTCTACTAAAGTGGTAGGCCTTGCCCTCAATAGTTCTATTTGTAATGCTGGTTTAAGTCTGGAAATATAAAACGATTTAAGTAAAAACTCAGAAATTCCCGTTACTCGTTTTATAAGCATCTCAAACTCATTCTGGTATTCGGTCACCGTACCCATTTGTAAGAGCTTAGATAGTGCGTCTTTCGCGAAGCGTGCTTCCGTTGCATGGGCTAATGAAAAAGTTTCGCCTAAAGTTGTGGGGTTGACCTTAAGAGTGCATATTGTAGAGTCGGTTTAAGTCCAGAGATGTAAAATGATTTAAGTAAGTTTTTTACAGATCCCTGTTACTCGATTTGCAAGTATCACAAACTTGCTCTCATATTCGACCACCGTACCAATTTGCAAGAGCTTAGATAGTGCGTCTTTCGCGTTCCGATCGCTGCCGCCCGATGCCATTAACAGTCCTTCCGCGAACAATAACTCGAACAACCGATTTTTTTTGTGAATAGTACCGATGAACAGTACCGCGTGAATAGTAACTCCGATGAATAGTGCGCGTGAATATTACTCGATGAACATTAAACTTTTTTTGGAACCCTAATCGGAAGCCCTCTCAATGAAAGCACGAGTTGATACGACCCTGTTAGGGGTTGTATGGGATAGGGCACCACTTTAAGCGTGTGCTAGCTTCGTCAAAAAAGAAAAGAAGAAGAATGGATAGATTTGCACCACTTTTAGTATGTGCGAGCTCCTTAAGAAAAGTAGAGAAGAGAATTGATCTTTTAACTTGATTGATTATATTGAAAGAGTACAAGAGTATTTAAAATACCTAAATGGGTCATGGGCCTATTATGGGCTATTATGACCTTTGACTTTTGACTACAAGATAAACATTGACTATTGACTTTTCTAATACAAGTTATTGACTTTTCTAAATAATCTTGAAGACATTCCTAAATATGACATAATTTTTATGTCATACAGGCTTGGACTTCTCCCTCTTGGGCCGTTCGGGCCGTCCGTCCTCTTGCACTGGCGTAACAGAGGTGCTCATTATTAGTGTGCTTTAGATATTCGACTTTATGGATTCCAACCACCATGGGTTACACAACCCCCCATCTCCAAAGAATGCGAATCATCCTAGGGGTTACAACAATCCTGTAATTACAACAAAAAAGAATACAAACCATCTGCTGCAAACCCTAACAAGTGTCTCTCTTCTCTCTCAAATCTCAGTGTTTCATCAAACTTGTTGGTGTTTTCTTTGTTTTTATATTGTTTAGGGCTTTTGAAGGACCGACTTAATCAGCCAATTGAATTTCTTTTATATTATTAGTCATTGTTTACAATTATTTTATTCAGATTTCTTTTTTGATTTTGGGAGAAATTTTTTATGATTATGTGTTGATTTTTTTGAGAAAATTAATAGTTTCTGAAGAAAATGATGTTAGTTCTATGTTGATCACTTCCTGTATATAGTTTCGAACTAACAATGATCATATCCATGTAACGTGTAAATAGAATTATTTATGCAAGTGATATATTTATTTGACGTAAGATGTGCTTTCGTTTACCAACTATAACACATTTTATTTGAAAATGCATGTAGCTGTGGTTTCGGAGTTGTTTATGAAGAAGCAGAACACGAGTGGCGAATGGGCAGTGGCTAAGAATATCAAGATTGGAGCCTTGAAGAAAACGAATGTTGATAACAGGAAAAGAGCAAGTTCAAGGTACGTATTAGTCGATGAAGGCTTTAAAGTTATTATGTGCCAAATTTCCAATATCTTCACTATAAGTACTACTGCTTATGGTTATATATATTAGTATCAATAAGTTGGCTAATAGGCCTATGATATTTGCAGTTTTTGTATGCCGATACTGAGGATGAAAACATTGGACTGAATCTCGCTTTGCATGTATGAATGGATACTAGCATTTTTTACGTTAAAAGAAGCTTCATTCTCAAAGATTTTTATATATCAATCTTTATTGTTCATGATACATGCTTTTACAATGAGGTGTTTGGATTAGTTATTTTTTAGCCTATGGGCTTCTGGAACTCCTAATAAGGTCATTTGTTTAGGCTTTGAGTTTCTCTCTTATTAGCTTAAGTAAATAAGCTATAGTTGATCAACTATAAAAAAGTGAGCTTATTAGCCTTCTTAGTTTCAACTGATAAGATTAGGAATAACCACACAAAGGGAGTAGCAAACCTGCAAACATAAATTTGAGCCACTTAACTTGGAGACGCACTTAAAAATTATGTGAAAATTAGGAAGATTGGAATCATCGTTGTTGGTTAGTTTCTTACATGCCTATAACGCAAGTGCAAACCTACGACTTTATGTTGAATTAGTTCCAAGTTTTTGTTGCTTCTTTCGTATGGTGTACTGGATTTCTTAGGTTTGAAATAGATTTTTTTGGTTCTTTAGGTATGATGATTTAGTTAATCGTCGAGATTGGGTTGGATTACATGTTGCTGATAACTCTTGCTTTCACTATTGAATAGTAAGTTTTTTTAACTAACTAACTAATTCAACTTAGTTGAACCACACTACTGATCTATTTCAGTTCACTGCACTCAAAAGGCACGAGTCAGACGTGTCATTTTATTCAGATGGGTCACTGCAATTAAAAGGCATAGGTCAGACGGGTCTTTGTAATACACATTCTTTTTTAGTTGTACATGAAATTATGAGTTCATGTTTCTACTTATATACGTCTTATCAACTATTTTATATTATTTATTTACAGCCAGATAAACCTTTAATGTTGGATGAGGCACTGTTTAAACAGAGGAGAGACGAAAAGGGAAATTATCATAATATACCGAGGCTATTTCCTATTCAGGTACTTTTTGAGATTTTGGTTTTGTACATTGTTTATGCCCTTATATGAATTTATGAGTGCAAATTGTGCTTTAACTCATTTGGAATTTTGTTTAATAGTTACTTGATTAAATTCAGACTCTCAGGATTTGATACAAATGAAATTGTATGCATATCAATTACATGTAAAATAGTTTCAATATATAATTAGTTTTCATAAGAAAAGTTAGATATATTATCCTATGTTATTACTTCAAGGCGGATATATTTTGAGGATGCTTGCTCATGAGCCCCACAAACTGTTATCTTGTGGTAGTGGTCTAGTGAAGGCACATAGCTAACTTATGTTGCTTCATTACAAGCGTGAGAAATTAATCTAATCATCTTTTTGATGGTTTTGCAGAAGGATTTGACCCGAATGGATGCTGCACTCGATCATATTTTTGGAAGTTATGGTTTCTCTAAACCACTTATAAAGAAAACCAATAATGATTTACTCAAGGTCTCATCTTTTTTCAAGAAAAGATTACGGTTATGTGTATATTCAATTGGGTATTTGTTAGATTTTTATCTAGTAGGGTTTTGGCTTTTTGATGGTCAAACTAATATATGACATTATATGGTCTGAATGATATAAGTGTTAACTTTAATTTATTGGAAAATGATAGTGTGTGTCATTTGAGATCAAGTGGATGAGCTTTCGTTGAGTTTGACTAATTTAAGGGAGTGTTTGGAATGGTTTGTTTTCCGGGCTTATGGACCTTTTGATATCGGAAAAGCTCATGAGCCAATGTTTTCTGGGTGGGATTATGAGTTTATTAGGTTGAGTTTTAGAACTTAAATGGAGTAAGTCATTAGCCGAAAAAGTGAGCTTATGAGCTTTTTCTAAGTTTAAAAAAGCCCATAAAATAGGCTAATCCAAACACCCTTAAACTAAGATGATAATGTATAGAGGAAAACTAAGAGATTAAATAGGTGTAGTTGTTGATAGTTAGTTTCACATTGAAACTTTATTGTTTACATGTCAATGTTCTGATAGCAATTTGTAATGCAAAGTTTTTAGTGTTAATGGCTTAATATCAACCAGATGAGATTATCATTGCGTTTGACAAATTTAAGGGGTATTTGGATTAGCTTATTTTTCGGGATATGGGCTTATGAGTTTATCTAGCTGAGGTTTAGAACTTATATAAGCCATAAGTAATGTAAATGAAAATCAGTTTTGACATGATATAAGTATAAAACACTAACAAACACAAAACTAATTTTCAACGTTTAACTCTTATGTTATTAAGAATTATACCTCATTGTATACGGAACTACAATGGGGATTGAGTGATAATGTGTGTGTGTGTGATCTCTTCACTAACAACTTTGCATAAACCTAAAGTGTTATGCAAAGATGACTACTATGCTAATCAACTGAGCTTGCTTAGGGACTTAGTACATATTGGAGGAGTAGGTGTTTGTGAAAGATGCAACTTTGAATGCACAAACTTGGCCTACTCCTGTTTACAAGAGTTTCTATTTATACTACTTAGGTAGGGTAGCACCCACATGGGTAATAAGAGAGTGTCCCAATGCTGATAGGCTAGTACATATTGTACAACTTTGTCTTTATTACAAATCTATTCTAAGTATGGGACAAACACTCTTTTAAAGGTCAGTGCTAACACTGACCTTGTCTTTATACCGTATTCAGGATAGTTTGACTTCAAGTGGATAAGAGCTTGGATTTATCCATTTCAAACTATCCCACCTATTCTTCAGGCTCTTGTCTTTAGGGTCTTCTAGTTGTTGGAGATCGTATAGAGTTCAGTAAGTCGATTGCTACAACTCACTGAACCCATCACCTTCTTCTTTGGCTCAGGCTTCATTCACTGAGAACCACCTCACTAAATGCTAAAGTCTTTCTTATAGACTCAGGCTGAGCATCTTGAAGGCAACTCATTGCGTGACTATTCACTCAGTGACCTTTGAATGTTAAAGGATATTTAATCACTTAGGATATTTTTTATTCAAATCTTAGTGAAATGTATGCGGAACTACAATGGGGATTGAATGATAATGTGTGTGTGTGTGTGTGTGATCTCCTCACTAACAACTTTGCATAAACCTAAAGTGTTATGCAAAGATGACTACTATGCTAATCAACTGAGCTTTCTTAGGGACTTAGTACATATTGGAGGAGTAGGTGTTTGTGAAAGATGCAACTTTGAATGCACAAACATGGCCTACTCCTATTTACAAGAGTTTCTATTTATACTACTTAGGTAGGGTAGCACCTACATGGGTAATAAGTGAGTGTCCCAATGCTGATAGGCTAGTACATATTGTACAACTTTGTCTCTATTACAAATCTATTCTAATGTAGGGACACAAACAACTCTTTTAAAGTCAATGCTATACATGACCCTTGTTCTTTATACCCTATTCATGATAGTTTAACTTCAGGTGGATAAGAGCTTAGATTTATCCATTTTAAACTATCCCGCTTATTCTTCAGGCTCTTGTCTTTAGGGTCTTCTAGTTGTTGGAGATCGTATAGAGTTCAGTAAGTCGATTGCTACAACTCACTGAACCCATCACCTTCTTCTTTGGCTCAGGCTTCATTCACTGAGAACCACCTCACTGAATGCTAAAGTCTTTCTTATAGACTCAGGCTGAGCATCTTGAAGGCAACTCATTGCGTGACTATTCACTCAGTGACCTTTGAATGTTAAAGGATATTTAATCACTTAGGATATTTTTTATTCAAATCTTAGTGAAAGATCATTAGACACTGAATGGGCCTAACAATCTCCCCCTATTGGGATATAAAATAGCCTAAGTATTTTTCAGTGTGAGTGAGTATATACAGCTTCCTCTCACACTGAGTCTAGAAATAAAGTAAGGGATACATGTAACTTAAAAGTACTTCATTACTTGGGGATTACATTTTCCTACCAATCTATTACAAAAGATAATCAAAACATTACAAAAGCCATCAATCTAACTTGTATCCTAATGCTTCCAATTTCACCCTTTTTGATTTCAGCTTTTCTTAATCAGGGTGCTTTGCAATTAACTCCTTTAGTTTCTGACAGAACCTTGCGTTTTCAGGGGTTGTGATGTTTGAGGCCATTACAAGGTAGGTTATCAGGGCTCTGGAACAAAGTCTGGTGAAGGTGGGTACTCAGGACCCGACACATAATCAGGAGATGGCGGGGCCTGAAAAGCAGCTACCACATATGCATATGGATCCTCTGGCATCACGGGTGGTCCATCGACCCCCGGAGATCCGATGTCTGACAACCCTCCAAATGGACTGGACACAGCAGTGTATGTAACCGTGGAATCCTCAGAATCCGACATGACTGTATCTGAAAATCCAAAATAGCTTATATTAGTATTTAATATAAGACTCTTATAGTAATATACATTTATACCATAACATGTATATCAATCCTAAATGCATCTAGTCTTAACCAACTAATGCAACAAGTAGTGTATGTATATATGTCCCGTGAAAATCCCTTTGTATGAATGCAATGTTTGAAAACGGTTATAGTCCAGCAAAAACATTTGACCTGGTTCTCTATAACCTTGGCTCTTGATACCAATCTGTAACACCCCCAAATTGGGTCGCAGCGGAATATGGGTTGGGGGTGGTACTTCATAGATCAATAACACAAGATATATATAAGAACGACCATTAAAAGCCGTTTAAAACTGATACATTGGATTTAACAAATTGTTTGTTACAAAAGCCCGAAGCTTCACTTGTTCACTTGTTCAAAATACAAAGATTTCTAGCCCATAACAGATATACAAAATGTAATGCGACAAAATCTTTAATGCATGACATCCAAATCAAAACCACCAATGTATCCCTTGCACCTCGTGCCTTATTGATCCCCTGAAAAACATTGCTTAAAACGTCAACATATTGTTGAGTGAATTCATAGGTTTATAAAATGTATAATGTAGGACCGCAAGATTTCCCCATGATAATGCAACAGATGCAAACATCATAAAATGTAATTACGTTTTCCTAAGCTCATGACACTGAAGCTCGACATGTATGAAATGCAATATAAATTGCCAACATTGCCCGTGATGATGTTCTAACCCGCAACATCCTATGTCCGACATGGTATACGTTCGTTGTCCGGCAAACCGGCACAGTGAGCATGACTCACCCGAACGGGGATGTCAATCCCAAATAGATCTATTTATAACATTCGCGCTCACAACAGTAATTGACAGTTCATGATAATGGGCTCAGATGGGTTATCGCTACTTAGGCAAACACGTAATCGTAAATGTGAAATGTCCACTTGCGTCCAATTGTAAAACATGCATATGTTTCTCACCCCAAAACTTGTAAATCATTAAAATGTAAAATGTGGGGCTATGAACTCACCTTGAGTAATGAATATCAGATTATATCACAGAAAATGCGTCAGATAAACGCCGAGTGCAACCTAATTGATTATAGGCCGTGTAAGTACTAAGCACTTTGATTAACTACTACCATATACAATTCTATATAGCTACATCACCATCTAATTGCGTTTGTGAAATCGTATTTATAAAGTTAAAACGTTTATAAATATTTCATTAGTAAAAACGACGTAACTTTATCGTTTTAAGCCCGTTTATTACGTTTCTTATGTCCACGCTTTCGTATTAAGACGAGTTATCAAAATATTACATTTTCATATTTTTGACCTACTGGTGAACAGTACTTTTTACTGTTCATGACAGTTTATAAACTTATTTTTATAAATTTAGTTATCGTAAAACCCGTAAATGTCGTATTTTATTCGTTTTAGCTTCGTTTTTAGTGATTCTTTCGAGCACGTCTTGGTTATTAAAAGTTCTATCATATTAATGATGTTTTCAAAATGTTCATGTCTGAGATGAACAGTAACTTTTATAAAAGTATTTTTATACATTTAAGTATATAAACTCGCGTAATTCATAACTCCTTTGTTATTGATCCTAAAATTATGATTCAAAATACTTTGGAATCCTAAAAATAAGTGCTATCTGTGAAAAATAATAAAATTTATATATCAAAATTATTTTATAACTTATTTTTATAAAATTTCTTTTATAACGCGTTTAATTAACGTATAACTTGTAAACTACGTATCTTCTTCGTTATTAATCCGTTTTTTGAGTTTCTTACCTTTTTGGAATCGTAATAAGACGTACTATTCTATAAAAATATAAAATAAATAGGTTATGTGTCGAATTAAAACATAAAGTTTTGATGTTTTTCATAAAAACATGTTTAAACTTAGTTTTTGCACTTTTAAGCTTAACTATCTTGTCACAAGTCCATTACTATGCTTTATATCATATGTATTACATATTATAGTGTCCATTAGTCCATAATTTGTCTAAGTGTCCAAGATAACAAGTCCTTAACAACACCTTTAAATCTTAAACTTTCTTAAGTAAACTTTTAATTACTAGTTTATGCATATACTTTTTACACTTAAACCAACATGGTACAACACTTATATTCCCATCATAACATGATATTAACAACTATATAACATGTGTAAAAGTATACAAAATCATAACCAAGTGTAAAATCCATTTTACAACTTTAAAAGTATCCTAAACGGTGATTTGCTACATAGACTTATATATGCATAAAATGATAAATGTAAAGTTATAAAGAGTTTTAGATAACCTTATGATGATGTAATATGGTAGACCACAATATCTAAACCCTTGTTTAGATATAAAACCAAAGCTTAGAAAACCCTAATCACAATGAAACCCTAATCCTTCTTTTTCCTTGCTAAACCCTCTTTATCAACAACCAAGCCTCCAAACCTTCTTGTATCACCTTAGATATGATCTTAGTTTACTTGTATAAGTGGTAAAATAAGTTTTATGAATTGTTTGTGGTGGGTTGAGTTTTGCCGTGGCCAAAAGAAAGAGAAAAAGAGAAATGGAGTTGATTTTCTTAAGTGTTGTGTGTTGCTATCACTTGTAATGCATGTGATATATATGTAAAGGACTAGTCAAAGGTGGTAAAACAAAGACCAAGATTCACTAGGAGGGGGGTTGGGCGGCAAACATATGGAGGGTTTTAAGGGTGACTAGTGGTCAAAACCACTAGTCATGAGCTAGTTTCTTACTAACTCTAATTTGTACATTGCCTTAGTTAATGATATGTGTTCTTATGTCCCCTTTGGTGTTGATTAACCCATGAAATCAAGGAAGGAAGTGACTAGCAATATCTTGATGAGAAAAATGAAAGTATTACTTGTATGCAAAAGTTGTAGTTTTATTTATTAAAGTGTATACTTGAAATTTAAATGTCTTGGTTGGTTTCTTTATAAATGGGACGTCCCACTTGATAAGTGTGGGTAAAGTTTTATAAACTTTGAGTATTGTGGTTTCGGGTATGCCTAAACATATTTTATCGCGAAACATAAACGTTTTACGTAACCAATAAAAATACAATGAACAATGTTAATAATTATCCTCAAAATAATTACTTAACCCTTGTTTGATGTAAACACTTAATTGTTTGATGCCCGCTTACATTGAACGATAATTTTTAGCTTACGTGATTTAACTTAACGATTACGATTTAAAAGCAAACGCGTACAATACTAAAAATACATAGTGAATTTATTGACGTCGTAAATGACCCTAAAACACGGGGTGTTATATGGCAGGATTTGAGTTGGGGTGAATCTTGATGTCTGTGATAGGTTCTGGTTTAAGTCTGCTGGATGTAGTCCACGTATATTACTCAAGTCTTTTCTTCCTGAGCTCTATTTGCCTTTTGACCTTCTAAGAGTGTTCTCTGTTGAAGACTTTCAACTTAGCATCCTGTATCTTTTGAACTCTTGACCTCCTTTAGCACTTTTAAGGATCTTAGGATCAATACCTGCCCTTAAGGCTTCTTCATGTACAACTTTAATAAGCTCAGACTTGGTCATTGTCAGCAGTTTTGCTTCCTCAGCAACATTCTTGATCTTTTACTCTTTGTCTAAATGAGCTTGGATTTCATCATTTGTAAGTTGGTATATTTCCCTATGAATTTCATAAGGAACTCTAATTGATTCATCAAGGTCCTAACGAACTTCTCTTGATGCAGGCACAAGATTCATTATAGGTTCCTCAGTTTCATCAGTGGTAATACCTTTTTCTTCTCTCTGAACAACTTGTGGTGTTGAGGAAGTATCAGTCAACTGAGGTTTTGAAGATCCAATGAATTCAATGTTGAATCTTTTCTGAGTTGATGGTTTCCTGACAACTATGACTTGAATTAACTCAGAGTCCTAAGGATTTTGTACATTCTCCACTTCAACATCAACTACAGGCTCTTTTTCAACATTAGCAATATCATACTCCTTTTCAGTTGATTCCTTTTTAGCTTTCTCCCCCTCAATATAAGAAGGAGTTTCTTCAATAGGAGTGATGGTTGCAGTGTGAGATACATTCTCCCCTTTAATAGTTGTTGGACCTTTAGTGATAGCAAGTGTTGTTGTAGGCACACTACTTAAGGGAGCTGAAGGAGACTGACCTTTAAATGCCCTGAATATCTCTGTCATCATGGACTTGATCTCAGAAGTATCTTGCTTAAGAGAAGAGATTTCAGATATGAGTGCAAAATGAGTGGTTTCAATACTTGTCAGACTTGGGCCAAGATTCTAAGCCATGGAAGTTGATGACTTGGCCTATTCAGCTAGGTGCTCATTCTACCTAAGTGCACTAGCCTGAAGAGAGTCAATTGAAGACTTCAATCCTTGGAAATAAAAGCTTTTGATGAGAGTAAGCAACTTAGTGAGATTGGTTGAGTTTTTTGTATAAGCTTTAGTGGCTTCAATAACTTTCTTGTTGAGAGCAGGATCTTCCTTGACAGCATCCTAAATGACTTTGAGAGAGCCTAACATTTTCTTAACATTTTGACCATACTGAGTTCGGAACTTGACAAGGAGCTTCTCATATGTGCTGAAGGAAACCTTAGTGCCTTTATGAACTTTGTAAGCAGCATCATGAAATCCTTCAATTTCACTCTTAAGATTAGCATATGAAGCAGCTGCTTCCTCATGTTTCTCCCACTGATCTTCTAAAAGTCTGTTATAAAGTGCCTGAGAAACTTTTTGAAGATATTGTACCAGTTGTCTTTCAGTGAGTGGCAAGACATTGTCATATCTCTTGAGGGCTTCAGGACAAGAGGAGTCAGAGTTTGATTCACCAGTCTCATGTGCATGAGATGATTCATGTTGTTCTTTGTTTGGTGGGGGGAGACTGAGTTTCTTCTTCATCAGTGTGATGGATGTCTTCATCCATTTCATCTCCAGCCTTAAACACATCATCTTTACTTTCTTCCATAAGTTCTTCATCAAAGAGAAGAAGTGATTGAACATCAGCAGCTATGGATAGGATCAAAGATTGGTTAGGGACCGATACCTCAATCTAGTAGACTAGGTCTAGTCTACTTGGTACTTAGCATCAGTCCCTAAGGGATCAGCAATAAGAGTGGTTGATGGTTCCATATCAACAGGTGGTTTAAATCCCTCCAGGTCTTTGTCCCCATGTAGCCCTTTAGATAAAGGATTGGTTTTACCAGTACCCTCATCAGGAACCATGGAAGGTAATCCCTTATCAGCGGGCTGAACATTTCCCCCTGAGTCTTTAGGATCAGTAGTTGTACCCTCAGGCAAATGTTATGATTTATGGGTGCCCTCATCGAGTGAGAATGGGATCCCTTACCAGTGAGTTATATGTTTCTCTCTAGATCTTGGGGATGAGCAGTTTATCCCGAGGAGACTGACTGGGTTTTATCAAGATTATCCGTTGCAACACTGGGTGGTGTTGCTTGGGTCTTAGGGGTGGTCTTATCAGTCTTGGCCTTTTTCCTCTTTTGAGGCAGTGCTCTAAAAGCCTCAGGGCCCTGTGTCTTGGATTTAGGTTTAGACACAATCTGATACTTTCCTTTCTTTTTCTTTCCAGAAGAAGGAAGTGGAGACATTGAATGTTCCTAATTGTTTACAACAATCATGGAGGCCGTCAATTCTATTTTAGTGACTTTGGATGGGTTATTTGAAAATTTTGAGTTACTCAGGACCCCTAGTAAAAACCTAAATTTTTGGTCTTGAGTGTATTCAGTACCCAGTAACTCAGCTAGAACACAGGAAATAAACATAAGATAAGAAACGTATTCCATCCTAGACTTATTGGTAAGCTTGGTTACGAGATCACTGTAAATTATCTCTCATATGTTAACCATTGTCCCTGTGAGGAGACAGTAGACTATGAGCTGCTGAATTAAATTCACTTGCTAAGTGGAGGAGTAGTTCCTACCGATGACCTATATTACAAATGTAAACAGAATCCTCTAAGCCACAGGAAAGGCAGTCTTTTGGATTGGGGTTATAAGCAGCAAGTTTGCATCAATAACAATTTTGGCCAATTCGCCTTTCTAGCCTCAGGGGAGGGGTGAGACACATAGGTGCTTTGGTTGTAATCAAGTCCAGTGGCTTTTACAAAAGGTTTTGTAGTCCAAGGTTAATGGCTTCTTGCCATTCATCACTAAGAACTTGATTTTGAACTCCTTCAGTGGGTGAGCCACGGAGTTATCAGTAGGAGGTTCAGGGTCATATGCCACAGCTAAGGATGAGCATTTAGACCTGAATCCTAAAACTGAACCAGAACCGTACCAAAATGGTACCGATTCCTGGTATATGGTATGGTACCGGGACTATGAAATAAGGTGAAAAAAAATTTGGTACCTTCAAAACGAGAACGGGACTAATTCGGGAAATCCCGATTCGGTACCAAATTGGTACCAGTTTTTTTTACTAGTCTATTGCAATTTTATGTAATTAACTAACAATGCCAATAAACAATATCATAGCCCGTTCCACATTTACAATGAATTGAGGCTCTCTTGTAGTTGAAGGTAATGCTCTTTTGATGCAACAACAGATATATAGATAATATGTTAGTTGTATAATGTTTTTATTTTGTAAAGATTAGATTCAGACAAAGGATTTTCTTTTTTCGGTCCAACTTATATGATTATTCTATACTGATCCGGTTGCCTAAAGTTTAAGTGTGATATATTTCTAGAAACCCCTGGATGTCTAGTTTTAAGCGACAGAAACGGGGAAGCGTTTGGAGTTTCCTGCAATGAGTTATGCTAGATTTCATTCAACCTGTTTATCAGAATATTCACCTAAGCATTTTCTTTTTTTGGTCCAACTTATATGATTATTTTGTACTGATCCGGTTGTCCAAAATTTAAGTGTGATATATGGTTAGAAACCCCTTGATGTTCAAACGAAAGAAATAGGGAATCGTTTGGAGTTTCCTATAATGAGTTATGCAAGTTTTCGTAGCTTGTTTTAACCCGAAAGCTGATACAAGAAACATCACATAACTCAAATTCTTTTTTCACAACTCGATAACAACCCGATAACCCAACCCGATTTAACCTGACCCATTATAACCCAAAACCTGACAACCCGACATTTTATAGGGTCGGGTTAGGATCAATATTTGGGACACCAAAACCCGACACAACCCGACATCACCAACCCGACCCAATAACACCCCTATTTGGAACTATCCTTATTCTGTATTTGATGACGACTTCTTCCTTATGCTTGTAATCTTTATCCTATTGAAGTAGTCATTCAATTTATGAATCAAAGTTTTCTTTGTTTCTTTCTTTGAGATTTTTTCATCATTTTGCCTTGAATGCATCTTGATTATTAATTCTTTGAATAACTTTGTTGCATTTGACCAATATACTCATATTTGATTTGACATTACTTGACTTATACCTTGAAAGGTTAATAGTCTCCTCAACATATATCTTTTGACTTATGATTTTGATGACTTTGAAGGAGTTCTTTGATTATCAGAGTTGCGGAAGTGTATCTTTAATCTTTGATGGTGCTAGATTTAGGTAGTTACATCGTCGGTACATGCACATGTAAGGATTTGCAATAAAAGCATATCTGGACGAATGTTTTGTCATTAATCAAGTTTTGGTAACTTTAACCTCTGGTTTTGTGAGAATCGTTATGTAGTATATATATTGTACCTATGTCATGAGGACTCGATTCATGAATGAATCCCCTTAGTAGAATTTCCAGCTTAAAGTGTAGGATTATCTAAAACAAATGCATCTAAAGGCACTAACAACGTTTTTAGAACACAGATGTATCTGAAGATGCTAACAACGTTTTTCGAATCCCCCCACTTGTTGTTCATGAATCCGAATACCCCAAGTAGGCTAACAAAAAAATCAGGTGAATCGATGAAGTAAACTTTAACGATTATGGCATTTCCTATCAATATCCACATACAGGATCACGTAGATTTCTAGTTAACACAAGTTTAATCCATATAGGTTTGCACAAGTAACCTGCCTTCTGTTGGAAATTGTTATCTAATAACATAATATTCTACGAGCTACGTAGCGGAATTAATCTCATATAGCAATTATAATTAACATAAATAAAACTAAAAGCGTACCTTTTAGCAAAACAAACTAAATCAAGAACCGGAGCTTCTTGAGAATACGCACGTGTATTAAACCCGTGCAAATACCAAAACCTTCTTGAAGTTGCTAAAGTAAACAACCTCCACGCGTAACACACTACACATTATACAATATCACCCGAATGTTATTTCCACGAACCAACGAACTAAGAAAACTAGAACTTAGTCAAAAATCAAAACCCTTATGTGGGTGTTTGTTTCATTTGACCAAAGAGAAAGAGATGAAGAGAATGGGATGAGAATTATAAACTAGGGAACCCTCCTTATATACTAAGTGAATTAGGGCATACCTAAAATACTTAGCTTAGAGCCAAAGCTAACTCAAAAACCCATGAACACCCCTTTGGGCTTAGGCTGGTCGAAACCACCATCCAAACACCCCTTGGTGTTGACTTTTTGACTTTACTAATTATTATGTCTAATTACTTTTAATTACACATTAAATAAAAGTCTTATAGTTAATTATTCGTAAATAAACTAATTAATGACTGTTTAGTATTCTACCGTTAAATCATATATTAAATACATATATAATAAATATACACCTATATTATTATATACATACCAATAGAATGATATCTAACTGTATAAGTGTGTAATCCCTCGTAGGCTCACATATTACTAGCCGTATAAATATCCATATGACATAAGCACATCCCAACAACTCCTACTTGTGAATGTCTACTTCATAGAATATAATATACCAACATTGAAAAATAGTCTATCAACATCATCAATGCTCCCAGATTTACCTGAGAATGGTTTCAATAAACATCTCAATCTTCAATGGTTGAAGTTGGTCATGTCCTTTTGTTTCAGATACAATGTTAAATATGGATATTAATCAAAAGTCATTCTATAGTTCAACGATTCTGTTTCTCGCATCTGTATTAATCAAGATTACCAAATGTAAAAAGAATCATCTTAACTACACTTTGGCCATGGCCATGCAAACATCTGATCAACCCAACGAGGGGCCTAGTAAGTATCTAACTCCCAAACATATGGATGAACAAATTCTATTTTGACTACAAGTGTCTGTCATGTACTTCAAAACATTTCTGAAAGTAGTCTTTATAACTACCTTATTCAGCATAACGGTTGACTAGAATCAAGTAATGCAGTCCATACACTCAAGACCTGCTTGCATATCAAGTTTGAGGATAAACAAACTTTCACCATGCGTGCAACTCACTTAATGACGCTGATC
>BQNB010055537.1:0-39062 GCA_026074375.1 Tanacetum coccineum
GAATAATTAGTTAAAGACTTAAGAACAGCTAGGATAAGTGTTGTCTCTTATAAAACTGGTTTAGAATCTGTAGAAGCTAGATTGGTAGTCTTTAAGAAAAATGAATTTGTGTATGAGGAAGATATAAAACTCTTAAAACGTGAAATCTATTTAAGAGATTTAGATATTACAGAGCTTAAAAGGAAGTTAAAATTGGCTACAAAAGAAAAAGACGAGGTTCAACTTACAGTACAAAAATTTGAAAATTCATTAAAAAACCTAAGTAAACTTCTAGACAAACAGATAATGGATAAGTGTAAAATAGGATTAGGGTTTAATGTCCCACCTCCTTATACTGGGAATTTTATGCCACCTAAATCTGATTTAGTTTATCCCAGTCTAGTTGATTTTGTAGAAGTGAATGAGTCTATTAGTGAGTCTATAGTTGAAAAGCCAACTGTTGAGACTAATGAACCTAAGAATGCTAGGAAAGAAAATGGAGCCCCAATTATTAAGGATTGGGTATCTAAAAGTGAGGAAGAGATGTGCCTAAGAGTAAAATAGTTGAGATGTTTAATAAACCTAGTTTTGCTAAGATAAACTTTGTTAAGTCTACTGAGCAAGTAAAATCTCCTAGGAAAACATTAGTTGATAAAAATAAGCAAAACACACCTAGTCCTAGAGGGAATAAGAGAAACTGGAACCAACAGATGTCTCAAAAATTAGGGAGTAATTTTAAGATGGTCAACAAAGCTTGTCATGTGTGTGTGGTAGTTTTGATCATTTGAAGAACGATTGCAATAACTGGTATAATAATGGAAGATCTGCAAAATTAGTTTGGACCAATGTTCAAAGGGTGAACAAACAGAATTTCTCTAAATTAACTCACCACAGTCCAAAAAGAAATATGGTTCCAAGAACAGTCTTAACTAGGTCTGGCCCAATTTCAGTTAATACTGCTAGACCAGTTAATACAGTTCAACCAAGAATAGTAGTGAATAATGCATGACCCATGAAAAATGTTATTAATAATGCATATTCAACTGCTAGAAGGCCTTTTAACAAAATAACATCAGCTAATAATAGTAATTTCACTAAAAAGGTTAATACTATTAAGGGAACAAGGGTTAATACTGCTAGGCCAAAAATAATTATTAGTGTTGTTAAGAGAAACAAGGGAAATGCTGTTAAGACCTCAGCATGTTGGGTTTGGAGACCAAAGCACAAAGTTTTAGACCATATCTCCAGAAATAATGGTGCATCAATGTCCTTTAAAAGATTTGACTATATTGATGCACAAGGCATATCCAAGTCAGTAGTGGCTTGGGTCCCCAAAAGAAACTAATTTTTCTACCACTATGTGCAGGGCTATCCACAGAAAGATTTGAGGGATAAAGGAGTGATTGACATTGGATGCTCTAGGCACATGACAGGAAACAGATCCTATCTTACAGATTATAAAGAAATTGATGGAGGATTTGTTGCCTTTGGAGGTAAAAGAATGGAGAGAAATCAAAAATAGACAGAGAGAATTTGTAAGTTAAAATATTAATTTAATGATGGAAATGCTGATTAGAAAGGAATTAGTGTTAATGCTGGTAATTCAAATTTAATGCTGCTAGGCATAAACTTACTGCTGCTAGAAAAAAGTTAATGCTGTTAGGCGTAACTTACTACTGCTGGTTGTAAGTTAATGCTGCCAGGCTTAATTTACTACTGAGTTACTACTGCTGGGTTACTTACTACTGCTGCTGTTGAAAGTTAATGTTGTTAGGCATAAACTTACAACTGCTGATGAACGTTAATGCTGTTGAGGGTATTTTCATCAATACTTTGATTAAGGGTTTCAATCACTCATTCAATCGATTTTAATCTTTCATATACTCTCTAAACATAAACCCTAACTCAATTTCATCATTCTTCATCAAAACCCAACACAATGTCGGATCTAAAGTTTGCTGATACTCACAATTTAGTTGCGTTTTTGGAGAAACCTACTGAAAGTGAAGGGTTTGAGGAGATAGTTGATTTTCTGAATGCGAACCCTATCAAATATGCTTTAACTGTTAATCCTACAGTCTATTGTTCATGTATAAAACAGTTCTGGGATACTATCAAAGCAAAAACGGTTAATGGGGAAGTACAATTGCAAGCCTAGTGGATAAGAAGAAGGTGATCATAACTGAATCCACTATAAGGAGAGATCTTCAACTAGAAGATGCTGAAGGTACTGAATGTCTACCCACTGCTACCATTTTTGAAGAACTAACAAGAATGGGGTATGAAAAACTTACTTAGAAGCTTACATTTTATAAAGCTTTCTTTTTTCCTCAATGGAAGTTTTTGATTCATATAATTTTGCAATGCCTAAGTGCTAAGACTACTGCATGGAATGAATTTAGTAGCACTATGGCCTCTGCAATAATTTGCTTAGCCACAAACCAAAAATTTAACTTTTCTAAGAATATCTTTGATAATATGGTGAAGAATGTTAATAGTATGGTACAATTCTAGATGTATCCGAGATTCGTACAAGTATTTGTTAATCAACAACTTAGAGATGTGTCACATATAAAGAAAAAGATTTATGTTATCCCCTCTCACACAAACAAGATTTTTGCTAACATGAAGAGGGAGGAAAAGGTTTTTCTGGAACAATCACACCTTTATTTCAAACAATGATGGTTCAAGCTAGGAATTAAATGGGTGAAGGTTCACTAATCCCACGATCTCTTCACACACCTACCTATTACTCAACCATCTACATCACAACCTCAGAAGAAACAACCTAGGAGGAAACAGAGGAAGGACACTGAAGTTTCTCAACCTACACTGAGATTCCTTAATCTAGTGGTCCTACAGAGCATATAGCAGATGAGGTTGCCAATGAGGAACATGTACCTACACAGTCCAATAACCCACCTCTCTCAAGAGTTAACACACTTGGAAGTGGGGAGAACAGATTATCACTTAAGGAATTGATGGACCTTTATACAAAACTGTCTGATAGAGTTCTTGACTTAGAAACAACAAAAACTGCTCAAGCAAAGGAGATTGCTAGTTTGAAGAAGAGAGTCAAGAAGCTGGAAAGGAAAAGGAAGTCAAAACCTCCAGGGATGAAAAGATTATTTAAGATTGGTAGATATGCACAAGTTGTTTCCTTTGAAGATGAAGGTTTGGGTGATCAGGAGGATGCATCCAAACAGGGGAGGAAAATAGCTGATATTGATGCTGATTCAGATGTTACATTGATTAATAAGACTTAGAGGAGGAATGATGATAACCTAATGTTTGATACAAGTGTTTTAGATAAGCAGGAAGTTGAGGTTGAAAAGGTAGTTAGTACTGCTAAAGTTACTACTGAAAGTGCTACAACAACAACTGTTGATGAATTGACCCTGGCTTAGACTTTAATAGAGATCAAAGCTGTAAAACCCAAAGTTAGAGGGGTTATGATTCAAGAGCCAAGTGAATTTACAACAACAACTACAACAACAACACCAGCTGCATCAAAACCTTCATAGGACAAAGGCAAGGCAAAACTGACTGAGTCTGAGAAGCCTTTGAAGAAGAAGGATCAGATTATGTATGATTAAGAGGTTGCTTTAAATCTTCAAGTTCAATTACAAGCTGAATTGGAAGAAGAAGAAAGGCTTACAAGACAAAAGGAAGAAGAAGCCAACATAGCTTTAATTAAATCATGAGATAACACACAAGCAATGATGGATGCTGATAGGTTATTGGCTGAAAGATTGCAAGCAAGAGAGCAAGAAGAATTGACAGATGAAGAGAAGGTTAGATTGTTTGTAGAACTCTTGGAGAAGAGAAAGAAACCCTTTGCAGCATTAAGAGCTCAAGAAAAGAGGAACAAGACACCAACTAAAGCACAAAAGAAAAGTACAATGTCAACTTATCTGAAACACATGGCTGGTTACAAGCAGAGTCAATTGAAGAGCAAGTCATTTACAGAAATTCAGAAGTTATTTGATAAAGCCATGACAAGGGTAAACATGTTTGTTGATATGGATACTAAGTTGGTGAGAGAAAGCTCAAAGAAAGATGAAGAAGAGATGGCAGAAGAGAGTAGTTCTAAAAGAGCAGGGGATGAGCTAGAACAAGAAAAGGCTAAGAAGCAAAAGATAGATGATGATCAAGAAGAAGCTAAGCTGAAAGAGCTTATGGAAGTGATTTCTGATAAAGAAGGTGTGGCAATTGATGCTATTCCTTTATCTACTAAACCTCCAAGCATTGTTAATTACAAGATCATTAAAGAAGGAAAGATCAACATTTATCAAATTATAAAAGCTGATGGAAGTTCAAAGAGGTACTCAGCCATCATTCATATGCTTAAAAACTTTGATAGAGAAGATTTGGAAACTCTGTGGAAAATAGTTAAAGCTAGGCATGGGTATACAAGACCAGAAGAGGGCTATGAGAGAGTGCTATGGGGTGATCTGAAGACAATGTTTGAACATCATGTAGAAGATCTAGTGTGGAGGTATATACAAGGAAACAAAGTGACAGTTTAGAAGCTATTTGATTCATGTGGAGTACACTTTGTGAGGTTTTCAAATATGCATCTCTTTATGTTGGTAGAGAAAAGATATCCCCTTACAAAAGCTACAATCACAGAAATGCTCAATAAGAAGCTTCAAGCTGATCATTGGAATGAAATGTGCTATCAACTTCTTAAGCTCATGACTAAGCAACTCAAGAATCAATGAAGTATTTAGAAGCATCCTCCTGGTGTTTATGAAGCTTTTAATGAAGAAACTTGATGATTTTGAAGATAAATATCAAGTTTAGGGGAGGATTGTTAGTGCCACTCAAGAAGAAAGTTAATGCTGCTGGTGTATAAGTTACTGCTACTAGTGTTCAGAGTTAATGCTGCTGGTACAAAGTTACAACTGTTGACAAAGTTACAACTGCCGACAGAGTTACAACTACTAATGGATAAAGATTGATTGAAGATAAAGATTGCTTATGTGATATGTATGAGATATTTTTGTAAAAGATACATATAAGTTATTTGTTTAGAAGATCATGATAACTTAGGAAAATATTGTAAGCCAGTTAGGACTCCTTGGTGTATAAAAGGAGGTCCTAGGGCATAGAGATAGATATCATTCGATTCAGATTGTGATGAAGTACCTACAACACAAGCATCTTTCATGGCCAATCTCTCTGATTACGATTCAGATGTTCTCTCTAAGATACCAAATTACAACACTTATCATAATAATAATGTATTTGAACAAAATGTTTAAGAGATGCAATATTCTAAACAACATGTTATTAATGATGATTCAAATATTGAAATTACAAGTTACAACAATGTTATCTCGTATGATCAATGTCCGAAAGAGAGCGAAACTGAAGTTGTTCAAAGTACTGCATCTCCTGATCAACAAAATGCAATGATAATGTCTATAATTGAGGAAATGTCTAGCCAAGTGGCCAAATGCAATGCAGTAAATCAGGAGAATAAGACAGTAAATGAATCATTGACTGCTCAGCTGGAAAGATATAAAGAATAAATCAAAATTTTTAAACAAAGACAACAGTTTGATTTAACTGATAGAGAAATGTATATTGATGGTCAAATGCGAGGTATAATTGTTGATAGAAATGCAAAGTTTGCTGATTTTGAAAACCAAATTCAAACGTTAAAACTGCAACTTTCTGCAACTGTTGAAAGTCATAAGACTTTGTCAACAACGGTTGATGTTTTGAAAAAGGAATCTAAAGCAAAAGAAGATAAGTATCTTGAGGAAATCATTGATTTAGAAAAGAAAAAGAAGGCTTTAGACAATGTTGTTTACAAAATAGGCCTATCAATGCGAAACGATGCATCAGTTAACAAAACCTTAAGTTTTTATGACGAAGCTCACAAAATAGCACTTGGTTATCAAAATCCTTTGTATCTGACTTAGGCTCAAAGAAAAGTACATTCATTGTACTGTGGTCATACGATTGTTAAGCCGCATGATGTATTGGCTGTAACGGATACCGAAGAAACATTAATATTGGCTGAAGAAAGTAGGTTAAAGATGCATGCTAAACAAAATGATCCAATTTTAAAAGAGAAAAAATTTAATATTGCACCCATTGATGATAATGCATTGAATAAACTTTCTAAGAATTTTGTTAAGCATTTTGTGGCTCAAAAAGAACTTTCTGCAGAACAAGCGTTTTGGTTACCCATTTTACAACCCGTTTCTGAATCGCCACTGGTTCAATCAGAACCAATTCTTAAGGAAATTCCTCGTTAACTTCCTATAATAAGTTTGGTCAAAGATAGTTTTAATAAGATGAGAAGTCATGTTAATGATTTTGACAAGGTCATAACTATCTGTACCAAAGTAAATTGTCAAAATGAGGGAACTTGGGGGTTTGAACACATTCGGGGAGCTTATGAAAAAGATGTAAAACCTTTTGTTAAAACTATAAAAGAGTATTTTTACATGTTTGATCAAGGTCTTGCAAAATTAATTACTGACATGAAAGAAGTTTTTACTCAAATGGATACCGAGGTTGCCAAATATTCTGTAGAGAGGAAGTATTTTAAGATTGAGAAGAAAGACTGTTCATTGAAAATGATCGTCTCTTGGAGCACATCATTCCTCAAGATGTTACGTATATTGTTATGTATGCTAAATGTGCTTTGCCTGCTCATGATAATCGTCTTCAATATGCTGAAATGGAAAAGAGTTATATTACTGAGTACAGTAAGGTGTTAGTACTTGAAGATGAGCATGTCAAAAAGAAAGATATGATTGAACAAGATGTCTTTATTGAACTTTCAAAAAGTTATTCAAAACTTGAAAAGCACTACATGTCTCTTGAAATTGCTGTGCAATGAAGTAAAGAAAGGTTTCAAAATGACAAACCATGCGAAAATCAGGATGCTCCTGAATTTCATGAATTTTTTTAAATAAATGAATTGAAAGCTCAGCTACAAGCAAAGAACACAACAATCAGCAACTTAAAAAACCACATTCAAGAGTTGAAAGGAAAAAGTGTGGCTGATTGTACCGAATCTATGAATAAGTCAAAAGTGATTGCCCTAGGAGTGTTTAAGTTAGATTTGGAACCACTCTCCCCAAAGCTTAAGAAAAATAGGGAAGCACATATAAACTACCTTAAGACCACTAAGAAAAATGCTGACACCCTCCGTGATATAATTGAGCAAACTAGAACCTCGAATTCTTTGAATAGTGCATTAAGATATGCTTGTATGTATACAAAACAAATTCAAGAGTTGTTAGTATATGTTAGTGATACATGTCCCAGTTCCCCAAACAATAGTGAGAAGTTGATTGCTGTCACACCAATAAACAAAAGCAGGCAAGTCACTTTTGCAAAGACTAGCGCCACATCAGAACATAACACACTAAAACAAGTAGACTCATGAAAAACACAGGACACTAACAAACCTTTGTTGCCTTCTACAAGCGTAAAAAGTGTTTCTAATGATGGCAGATCAAGGACTAGGAGAAATACAAAGCACAATAGGATTCCGCAACCATCAAGTAGCAACCAAAAATATTAGAAAGTAGATGCCCAACCTAGGAATGTTAAGTTTAGTCTAAATAAGAACAATCATCACTACAACAAACTTGGTCTATTATGACTCCTAAAAAGGTCCTAATATAACACTTAATAGGACTTTTGATTTTATAGGACCAATTAAAATGTGTCATATAGGAAAGGGTTGTAATAGATATTTATGACACTTTCAAGTGTCCTAAGAAGTTCTATCTTTACAAAACCAATTTTGTGGTCCTATAATGTATTTTACTTAATACAAAGTGACTCCTCTCTAAACTATAATATAGGACTCTTTTTGGTGTCACAATATCCATCTACCTAATTGTCACATTTAAGGACATAAATGAGCATCCTAAGAGACTACAATACACGACACTCTATGGTGTCACAAAATCTATGCACCTGATGTTGCATTTAATAACATAAATAGGATTCCTAAGAGACCACAATATACAACACTCTATGGTGCCATAAAATCCATGTACATCTGCCTATCATTTATAAGTCATGACATTGCAAAAAAAAAAAGCAAAGATACCATTATCATTCAATAAAATCACTTCATATACAATAATTGCAATCTTAGTAAACAAAATATATGATCATCCACAACAGATAATCCTATATTTGACCATAAATACAATGACAATAATAAATTAAGCCATAATATCGAAACTCCTATGTAGTAAGAAGATTATCATTGTTCGCCCCTTGAAGTCTTTTACTCCGTAACATATTTTTGCCTTATGATTGGAATCCACCTATGGTACAAAAATATATACAAGATAAGTACCGAGTGTTACTTAAATATGGTTTCATAGGCATTCTTAAGTTAGTAAAATATTTACCTTACCAAAATGATAGGATGAGCCACTAATAGTTACTCGAATAGGCTCGTTAATTGTATGATGTATGAGATGTCAATCATTATTTATTTTATTGAAGATAAAAATTTCACCTAAACAGGCAAAAAAAAACAAATAGTTACAAATATATTTAGATGTAGAACTTAACATGATTTTTTTTATTTCATCTAAAATTTTTGGCTGGATGCTTACTTCTTGTAAAGGACCCGGCTTGGACACAATTTATTTTCAGTGGGTCAATTCTGTGATGCTGACCTTAAAGTAGCATTTTGTAAATACTCGTGCTTTGTTCGTGACTTAGAGGGTGTTGATCTACTTAAGGGCTCACGGGCCACAAATTTGTATACAATCTCACTGGAAGATATGCTGCAGTCCTCTCCAATATGTTTATTATCCAAGGTCTCTAAGACTAAATCATAGTTATGGCATCGTCGTTTGTCACACTTAAACTTTGATACCGTTAATCAACTGGTTAGAGAAGTGTGGAATATCTTAACACATGTATGATAGGATTTACTTTGGGTTGTTAGAGAGGGAAAGAGATGGTTGGATGAACACTTAGAGAGAGAAAGAAAAAGGATAATATTAGCTTAGTGTAATGTGAGAAATAAACAACCAACACCCTCTCCATGTGTGGAGAAGGTTTATATATGTCATACCAAGGCCGGCCATGGGCCCTTAGTGGGCTTGTCTATGGGCCTTTGGCCCGGTTAGCTTAATAACATAACATTACTAATTACTACGAGCTATGACTACCTATATTGGAAGTGACTGATACTTTTCCGTATTTCTAACAATCTCCCCTAAGGGAGGTCACTCTAATTTACAAAAATTTAAATTTAGCATACTATGCTTTCACTTTGGTCTTGAGCTCGTTGTCTTTAACTTCAATCATTAACTTATGATTTGATGTAGTGATCATAGACTTTAGATGTGAGCTTGTTGCTTTATCTTGACTTGAATGTGAGAATGTGATCTTGAACACCTTGAGATCATCAACCAAGCATAATCTCATTTTGCCATCTTGTAAACTTTGCCATCTCGTGAACTTGTGACTTCTGGACCGACATGCTCATACCTTTCTTGATTTGATAATCTTGAAAAGCTTTAATAATGCATCTTTCTTGAATTTCTTTAACTTTAACACTTCGTCGCTTCAAGAAGGACGTACAATATCAGAGTAGCGGAAGTCTTGAAACATGTACTTGAGCTTTCATGATGTCTTTATATTTGTCGGTTGGGTATGAGCATGTGGCTATGAATCTTGCGAGTCAGCTGGAATCAGGTACCTCCATCACCATGTTACTATCTCACCGATTGAAATAAAAAAATTGATTTGAAAATCAATCGACATGTCACTTGCTAAAGTGGTTTTGTGACACATCGAGAGTGTTAATCATTTCAAAAATTCATCATCAACCGTTAATCAATTTAAGAAGAATCTCCTTTACAGATTCCAGCTGAAAATCTAATCTTTCTAACACATAAGTTATCAGGATTCATCAACTCAGCAATGTATCTCATTTATCCTGAACGACTCAAAGCAGACAGCACTATAAAGTGAACCAGCGGAGTTTACTTTAAAAACCCCCCCCCCCTCACTAATGAAATTAAAATTGATTTGAAATCAAATCTTTGTGTCACTTTCTAAGTGGTTTTGTGACACATCGGAAGTTTAATCATTTCAAAAAATTCATCAGAAATCGTCAATTCATAACTTGAACAAGTTTTGAGTTCTTAAAAGAATCTCACCATCCGTTTCTTTCCAGTATATATAGAACTGCACACGACACCTACCATGACTGTATGTTGTTGGTCTCAAGCAGGATTCCATCTTCATTGGTGAATGATATCACTCGGATGTTCTGGCAAAAATCACAAGGATCATGTCTATGAACTCTTAATATGTTAACATGTTTAATCACATGTGTGTGACCTAGCCAAGCATGATTTGAAACAAGTGTCCCTAGATGAGAATTAAAGATTATCGCTCTTTGGCACTAGACCTCATTAGTGCACTTTTGTTTTTAGTGATCAATGCCGAGCAGCTGCCACCTTTTCAATAACAACAACTCGGAGTTAAGAAGTTTGATAGAAATGCGTGTAATCGCCCTGAAAAAATGAAATAAAAGTCTGTGAGAGACCTTGAGTGGCTAGGAAGGGTGTTGCATAGCGCACTGTGTCCATGGACTTCGTCATGTCAGACAAACAACTTAGTGTTTCAAACAAGATTATGTATTACCCAGTTTCTGCCTAAGTGTTATGGAGGGCTTCTTCTTTCACCCTTTAACCTTATCATTTCTTTTGATTGTTGGAAACCCTTCAATTCTTTACTGAGACTTCATAACTAGAACACCATGTTAGGTTTGTTCCCGTGTTAGCTTTCTCTCAGTCGGCATTAGTCCCGATTCATACTTTTATTCTCCTTATATCATACCTAAGGACTTCTACACTAACTAGTGGATATCCCTGGGTAGATCCCTCCGTTTCTGGCTGGATCATGGGATTTGAATACCTATGCCTAACCGCCTTATAACTTCATAAATTTAAGTACATGGTCGGTCTTTTGGGTATTCCATCATAATCGAAACTAAAATCATTGAAAAGTTCAATCAAAGTGTTTGATATAAATATCAAAAGATTTACACTTTGAAAGTTTTTCATCATCACTAAAATCTCCCCCTTAACATGTGCACCGTAATCGTAGTACATGCTAAGTGTTGGAGTGCATTGAGTCCATTTTATATGATCACATGTCAATACAATTTAGATTCAGTTTAATCACATTTTCTCCCCTTATCCAAAATGTTAATCCCTTGATATTTTAGATATCAATTGATTAAACGTTCAGGGACAAAATGTTACATAATTACTATAAGGAACATTTTAATGCTCCCCCGCAAGTTTTGAGGGTATATAAGACTGTGTTGAGTACAATAATTTAATTTTTTTTGAATTTACTAAGAAATTCTTGAAAATTTTATACTCGAGCACACCTTATTTTCATCATAAGTCTACACTACATATATACAAATTCACAAGTTTATAATATACGAAATGACCTTTGAGATAAGAGCACAATATGACAAAGTCATATTGTTCTTTGCAGCAGTCTGAGGTCAGTTCCGTAGAGTCTACCACCAACGAATTTCTCCAAACTCCTCATCATCCTTCTTTCCTTTAGCAGCTTGTTGATGTCTTTGATCATGAAATGAGCTCTTTTCTTTTCCAAGTTACTCCACCTTCTCTTTGGCAAGTACGTCATGTCGATAGTCTTGGTAATGTCTTCGAGTGAAGAAAGAAGTCTGGTTAACGTGCCGTCACAGAACTTGTATAGTTCGTCGGAGCACATCAACTTGTTCCTCCTGATGTCGTTGACATAAATGAATCCTTGAGGGTCTTTGTATGGAGTGTACGGGTGCCTTTTTCTGATATCTGGTCTTGTAGTGTCAGGCTTGGTGACATTGATCTGTTTTTGATAACTTTCAACTCCGAGTTGAAGATCTTTGACTCGCTTTTGAATAACCAGACTTCTGGTGAAAATTCTTAGTACTATTGCGAAGTCAGCAACGTCATCCCCTGAAAGATTTATGAGCCGATTCTGAACCACGAGAATTAACATATCCTCGATATCATTTATCCGAAGTCGGGAAAA
The DNA here is from genome assembly GCA_026074375.1 of Tanacetum coccineum. NCBI lineage: Eukaryota > Viridiplantae > Streptophyta > Magnoliopsida > Asterales > Asteraceae > Tanacetum > Tanacetum coccineum. The sequence continues at coordinate 12,052 of BQNB010055537.1, forward strand.
GTCACCTTCCTTGAATCTGTATAGTACGTTATCAGCTCTTCTCACTACAATCTCTTCCAAGTACCCGTATCCATGTTTCCTCATTACCGAGACATGAGTGACTGCCAGAATACGCTTTGTCGAATACACATCTCCTCTTGATTGCATGCCTCGTGCATAAGCATAAAAGGACTTACGTTGTTCTCTCCAATGTGAAATACCCCATAACGCATACTTATCATAAGCAACCTTAACAGGACTCCATATGTTTGGAACCATGTCTTTAATTCCTGGTAGATCATATTTCGCGGCCTTTGTCTTTGTAGTAGACGTCGTGTATGTCATAGTCGAGATTCCTCCTTGAAGATACTTGAGATCATTGTTGATGAAGAATTCGAATGGTACTCTTTGACGTTTTCCATGCGTGATCAAAGGAAGGGGTTTGGAAAGATCAAATGGATAGTCATCGCCTTTAGGATTTTCCCAATCAAGCTTTTCTGAGAGAGCCTTGTAACATTCTTCAAAATCATATTCTAATTCAGCATAATTGGATCTTGTGCCTTTGAGTAGTCTGAATGCTGGTCCTAGCAGGATTTCTTGAGTTAAATTGTTAATTTTCAGGCTATTCAAGACAAACGAAGAGAAGTCTATTGGAGTGCTCATCAATTCATCAAAGTCCTTCAACGATTTATCAGTAGGATTGGAAGCTGCTAGATTCATCAACCACGTTTGAGTTGGACCTTCCTTAGTCGTCTTTCCTTCATGCCAGTCAGGATCAGTGGGTTCTTGAGGTGGTGTAGGTTTCTTGAACCAGTCACGTCTAGAGGCATCCTTTTTCCTAGGTTCATCATCATTATCACTCGGATTCCATTCTTGATCTTGTGGCATGTCTGAATCTGCAACCTTAAACACTAGTTCATCTGATTGAACAGACTTTTCAGAAGGTTTTGGTTGAGACTTGTTGCCTTTGGAAGAGCTAGACGTTAAATCTTTATTTTTCAGACCTGTGGTTGGTTCTGCATCTTTGCTTGTCTTTCTCTTCTTTAACCCTCGGTCTGATCCAGCAGAGGGTCTTTATCTTTATCCTTGTCTTTTCTGCCACGCTTCAATGAATATACATCATAAGAGAAAAAGAAATCTTTGTCGAGATCGTAAGATTTTTTCAAACTATCATAGCAATATCAGTGTTCGGGAGCCGCCAGATATGATTTACTTTTCTCTATTTTGTCGATAAGGATCTTCTTTGACTCAAATTCAGTAAGTGTAGAAGCAGACTCTTAAGTAGAATGTGGTTGAGAAGACACCTTTGCTAGAGTAACTTCATCACGTGATTCTTTAATCAACTTTTCGATCACAGGTGGAGTGAAGTTAGACACTTCCTTAGGCAGAATCTGAGGCAATTGATCTTTTACTTGCTCTTTGATTCTTATTGTGAGAGACTCTGAAAGGAATTTCATGAATTCTTCTTTGGTTTCTCCCAAGCTTGTGTCTAGATGTTCATCAACTAAAGTTGTTACTTGAGTATGTAAAGGGTCTTTTTTAAGTTCAGCAAATTCTTTTTCCAATTCTTTTATTCTATCGTTGAATCGAAAGACTAATGCAAAGTCAAGAAGTGTAGATAGAGGATTTGTAGTTTCAATTGTCGGTGGTGGATTGGGTGTTGTCAGTATTGGTGGAGGAGTGCAGGTGTGTGATGATTGAGGAATGTTTGTGTATACAGGTGATGATTCAGTGATAACAAAAACTGGTATTGTAAGAAGAGTGGATGCCTGAGTTCTTGGGACTTCATGGTGGACATGAACATCTAGTGGAGAAAGAATTTCTGCATCAGCATGAGGAATATCTAAAAAAATTGGGAATTTGGATGCCAAGTCAGATGAACGGGAAGAACTAGTAACAGGAACTCCAGTCTTCTTCGTAACAGTAGAAATTGTCACATGAGCATCTTCAACAACTTGTTCTTGAGTAGTCTCTAAATTTTTATTCCCTTGTTGAGCGTCATTCATTTCAGCATCAACACTCTCACCTTGAACAACCTCTTTATCAGTCTGAGTGGGTTCTTTCAATCTTGCATCAACATCATCATCAAATTGGTAGGTAGTATCATCTATTCCCTTTTCTTCATCAATTTTAATCACATCATCACTTTCTGATTCCAGATTATCATCATCTTCATCATTAGTGGGAGTATGAACAAACTCCTCCTCTTCTTGATCATCATTTTCAGATTCTTCTTCTTGCTCTAAATCAGATTCTTGCTAGTCACTCTCATTCTCCTGCTCACTGTCTTCATTACTTGATTCTTGTTCATTGTTGCAATCGTCTTTATCATTTTCCCAAGACTCAGATTCACTCTCAGTAGAGTTATCTTCTGTCACATCAGGAACCCCAGGTTTATCACCAGTTCCTTCACTTGTGACAGTAGGTGTGATCTTATCAACACTTTGTGGTTTTTCGGCAACCGTACCAGAACCACTAGGATGTGTCTTGTGAAAGTCCCTTAAGCTCTTCTTTCTTAATTCTTTCATATGAACTTCTTCAGTCAAAGCTACTTCAGATAGCAATTCAATTCCTTTCCCACGAGTAACATCCACCTTTTCCTTTTCCTTTTCCTTACTTTTAGACTTTGTTTCCACATGAGCCTCTCTGATGACGACACCTGTTGCTGGCTTAGTTATAGACTTCTTGGCAGGTCTCTTAACTCGTTTGCCTTTTTGGACAGGTTCTTCATCTACAGGGACTAGATCATTGTCTTTCTTAGATGGAGAAGCTTTCTTAAATTTTCGAGCCATCTTGGGAGGTACAACACCTATAGCATAGCCTAGATAAGTTTTGTAAGCTTTACTTTCCTTCATCATTGGACTGGTCAAACATTCAGGAAGAATAGCTCCATAGATCTGAGTTGATTCTTTAGCTGAGACAAATCTTAAGGAGTTAATCAAGTAGTCATCTTTGGAGATGTGCATCCCAATTTTGTTTCTCCAGGAAAGTGTCTTTTATTGAATAAGGAAGTGGTGAATGATAGCTTTGGTAAATCGAGGGTAGTACATCTTTTCTTGCTTTTTGTAGACTCTATTTTCAATCTGGTAGATGAAGTCTTCCCAAAGTAATTCCATAAAGTCTGCATTTTCCTAATAGAACATACCCTAAAGGATTTGAGCTCTGGAGAGACGAAGCTTGTCAAGACCACTAGTCTTTCCAGATAAACCTCTGTTGATAAGAGCAGCAAAAGTTCTCCAGGGTTGATGCATCTGATCGACAACAACATCATTGAGTGAATTGATCTCCCTAGTATGACCAAGTTCTCTTAAGAAAGACACAGTGTCTTCTTCAGAAGGAAGGGCATCAAAGTCTCTACCCGGTACTCTTGGGCAAATCTGAAAGATATCTCTAAAGACTTCCAAAGTAAGTTTGAATCATTTCTTCTTGTCAAGCTTGAATCTGTAGAAGGTGTCATGCTTGTACACAGAATTCCAGAATTGATGCATGTACACTTCAGGGACATCAGCAGTGATGAGAAATGCAGGATAACATAGAGTGAGTGCAATAGCATCCAGAACGACTTGAAATGTGGGTTCTCTTGGTGTCAATCCTCGAGGGATTCTTCCATTGCATTTTCCGATATCAAGTCTGTTCTCCTTGGGAACAACCTCAAGATCAAGCTTGGTTTGTTGAGCAGTGATGGAAGACATGATTCTGCTAAGATTTGTCACATACAGTTTATACACAAGCAAATATATTACAGTACTGACAGACAATCTAGAACATGAATGATTATTGATGCAAGACAACATTTACAACAGGAGATAGGCACACCATTACTGGGCACAAAATTGATACACTTGCACACAATGCAAAGAACTAATACACATGTAAACAGGAGACACATACTCATATACCACATTAACTATAGGCCAACTATTGAAATCAAGGCAAACACTAACGATTTCTAAGGAAAATTAGACCTACATTAATCACTTAGTGAACATATAGGGATTAATTATACTTAGATTAATTGGATTACCAATTTTACGAGATTAGTTCTACAAGAAAAAATCAAGTATAGTTTGCCTGTATAAGGTACCTACGTATAGTTTGCCTGTTAAAATATTCATGTATAGTTCGCCTGTATAAAGGTGTATTGTTCGCCTGTGAAACTTTGAACGTATAGTTCTCCTATTAATAATGCTAACGTATAGTTCGCCTGAGTAAATACGAACGTATAATTCGCCTGTGTTATACTAATGTATAGTTCGCCTTAAGTTAACAATAACGTGTATTGTTCACATGTGCAAATTTATACACTAACATATTTTCACATTATAGGCCATAATATCTATCACATCTTGGTCACATAGCATCTAGGAATCATTCTAACATCTTTAACTCACGAATTAACCACAAAAATCTTGATTTATGTCATGTTCGACCCATATGAACACGAAAACCCAAAAGATTCAAGATTTTTCATACAAGCATGTTAAATATCACTCAAATGCACTTAAACATTCATTATAATACTTCTAAACCCAAACCCATGAACATTTTCAAATTCTTGCCCATTTTTACTAATTTCGACATCAAGAATCATTCGAAGCACATGAATGAGTTATCCCCATTAAAAATTGTTATGTGTACAACAACTAGACCCCTATTAGACCAAAACCCCTCAATCAATTTAACTTTTCATACACTTTTTTAAGGTGACAAGAGTTAGGTCGAAATTAGGGTTTTTCGAGCATAAAATCACGATTAGGTCTGATTATGGTAGAGTAACCATCAAAACATGTGTACCTTAAGCTTAGAACGAAGATCGAACGAGTTCTTGAGGGTTTGTAGGTTAACAATAGAGGTTTAAAGGTTTGTGTGTGTGTGACGAGAGAAAGAAAGAGACGGGGAGGTGTTTATGTTCAAATCTTTCAAGGTTTGGCATAAATGCCCCCTGAGGTTTAACAATGTTTCTAATTTTCTTTTAAACTTTTCCTAAGGCAAACTAAGTTTCCCAAATTGCAAAACTAGTCCCTAAGGTTTAGTAAACAAGAAAAAGTCACACATTTTGCATTAATACCCCTATAAGATTAAACAAATAACATGTAAAGCCCGATTGAGTTAAAGTTAATTAACTCCCCTTTAATTATTCACCCAATATCATTAAAACCTTTTCTGATTGACACATTATTAGTTGTGAAGAAGATGATTTTGACAGTTTCTCCCCCTCAAATAATGACCCGTTTTCTATTGAAAGAGCTGTAGTCGTTATTTGATGGATCAAAATTGTCTCAGAAAATGATGATTTGTTGAATCTGAAAGATGATTATTATATATTTTGAAAATCAACACCCAAGAAAATAAGATTTCTCTTATTTTGACACATAAGTGCACTGACACGTACACTTACGGAATATAAGAAGCACGGGTTGTGATGCAAAGTAATCACAAGCCTTTGAATGAATATAAAGTAATTCATTCCCGAGAAAAATAAATTTCCCGTTGTGAGGTCAAGTTGTCTTTTTGACGACATACTTGCCTTGAAGATGAAGACCGGGTTACTATCGGAAATAATAGCAAGCCATTTTGGCATGTTTTGAAAGCTTTTGAAACTTCTGCTCGAACTTCATTTACAGCCTCGTATCATTATTAAATGACATTTCTAAGGCCGTAAATGTTATCGATTTTCAGAAGACATGCCAGAGATACATATTTTTATATTTTTCTGATTTTTTAATTTTTTCTTTTGTTTTTGTAAAATTTTATAAAAGTAAAATCTTTTTGGATTTTTTATGTTTTCATATATACATATATATAGGATATGAGTTACCACCATCACTCGTCCGTTTCCTCTGCCAGACGTTTCAACGTTTCTGGAGACATGCTTTTCATACCTAGCTTATCGATCAAGAAGTTAAATCTCTCTCGAGGCAAAGGTTTAGTAAAGATGTCAGCCAGTTGGTATTCAGTCCGGACAAAGTATAGCTCCACGATTCCATTCTCCACTTGCTCCTTTATGAAATGGTAGCGAATATCGATGTGCTTTGCTCTTGAATGTTGAACATTGTTGCAGCATAAAGCAATCGCACTCTTGTTGTCGCAGTACAGAGGGATCTTATTGAATTGAAAGCCATAATCTGTTAGCTGTGAACGCATGTGAGCAACACCCAGATAAGGCAATATATTTAGCCTCTATACTCGATATGGCAGTGCTCTTTTGCTTTTTGGACGACCAGCTAACAAGTTTATCACCTAAGAACTAAGCGCTTCCAGATGTACTACGTCTAGTATCTTGACACCCCGCATGATCGGCATCTGCATAAGCTGTGAGTGACATATCGGTATCCTTCGAGTACCATAGACCCATGTTAATGGTTCCGTTAAGGTATCGAAAGATCCGTTTCACCGCTTGTAAGTGCTTTTCGGTAGGCTTAGCCTGATACCGGGCACATAAGCAGACAACATAGTTAAGGTCAGGTCTACTGGCTGTAAGATACATTAAGGATCCAATCATGCCACGGTAAAGTGTAGCATCAACTTGTTTCCCTTGTAGATCTTCATCCAGTTTCTTGATTTCAATCATGGGTGTGTCGACAGAATCAGTAGAATTTAAACCATATTTTTTAACGATTTCAGAAGCATATTTAGATTGGTTTATGAAGATGCCTCTAGGACATTGAGAAATTTGTAATCCTAAAAAGAATGACATTTGTCCCATCATCGACATCTTAAACTTAGTAGCCATCTGATTAGCAAATTCATTACACATGGCAGTATTAGTGGATGCAAATATTATATCATCAACATAAATTTATACCAGTAATAAGTCGTTTCTAGCATGCCGTGTGAAGAGTGTTGGATCAACTGCACCTTTAGAGAATCGTTGAGAGATAAAGAAGCTTGATAGCATATCATACCATGCATGTGGTGCTTGTTTTAGACCGTAAGGAGCCTTTTTGAGCTTGTACACATGCGATGGGTTGTCCTGATCAACAAATCCTTCTGATTGAGAAACGTAGACCTCTTCTTTGAGCTCACCATTTAAGAAAGCCGTTTTGACGTCCATTTGGTAGATCATCATATTTTTATGAGCGGCATTAGATATGAAGATGCGGATGGCCTCTATTCTAGCAACCGGTGCAAATGATTCCTCGAAATCGATACCCTCTTCTTGTCTGAATCCTTGAGCAACTAGTCGAGCCTTATTCTTTAGTACCCCACCAGGTTTATCTGTTTTGACCTTATAAATCCATTTGAGTTTGATCAAGAACACGTTATCTGGACACGGCACCAATTCCCAAACTTCAAGTCCTTCAAATTCATTAATTTCTTCTTGCATTGCATCGATCCATGACGGTTCGATCATTGCTTATTTGAAGTTCTTTGGTTCTACTGAAGTTAGAAAAGAATCAAAATAACACCACATGGCATCAGTTTTAAGTTGCTTCCTTATAGATACAGAGCGAGGAGGATCACCGATCACGTTTGCTATAGGATGGTCCTTAGTCTATCTACCAAGGTCTTAAAATGGAGTGTGGATTTATATCACATTAGATGTTAATCCTTAAGAAGTTGAGTCTTGTGGAGATTCATTAAGTAGATCATCATGAAATGTTGGTGTTTTTGGTGATTCTTCAAAACCTTAAGAAATGATTAAAGAATGTTCGTGTTCTTGTGATGAGGGAATACTTGTTGATGGAGCATCCTGGTTAATGGAGATTGACACAGGAGAATCGGCTAAAACTTTAGCTTTTGGAGCAGCAGCTTCTTGAACTGGAGAAACATTAATTGTTGGAGGATTAAAGTACTCATCAAACATTGGTTGAAACAAACAATCCCAATCATCTCTGTTTGGTTGAATACAAGGTTGTTGAGAAACAGGTTTTGAAACGAGTCCTGTCAGGATGTAGCAGGAGTCATATATTAAAGCATGGGTTCACTGAATTGTTCAGAAGCCATTGCTGTTAGCTCATCGAATGTTACGTGAATTGTTTCAGAAATTATCCGGGTCCTTCTGTTATAGATTTTGAACGCTTTCTTTGCAGGCGCGTAACCAACAAAAATCCTAATGTCTGTTTTTGCATCAAATTTACCCAGATCCTCATGGTCATTGGTAGGATAACAAAGTGAACCAAAGACATGAAGGAATGATAAGTCCGGTTTCTTGTCTTGCATAAGCTCGTATGGAGTTTTGTTGTATCGGAGGCGTATTAAAGAACAATTTTGGGTATAACAAGTTGTATTGATAGCTTCGGCCCAGAGAGATAATGGAGCTTTAGAAAATATCAGCATTGTTTGAGCGGCTTCAACAAGAGTCCGATTGCGCCTTTCGACAACACCATTCTGCTGAGGAGTGCGGGCTACAAAAGTTTGATGCGAGATGCCAACATTTTCATAAAATTCATGAAGTATCTGATTGACAAATTTGGTTCCATTATCTGTTCGAACATTTCGGACTGTGGCATTTAAACGAACTTGTATGTTTTTAATACATTTGATGATGGCCGCAGGAGCTTCATCTTTTGTCTTCAAAAATCTGACCCAGGTAAATCTTGAGTAATCGTCGACTATCACTAAGATATACCTTTTCCTGTTAATACTAGCCACACGCATCAAGCCATACAAATCCATATGCAAAAGATATAGTTTCTCTTGGTTAGTGTCTTCAGCTTTGGGTTGATGAGAGGATTTTTTGCTTTTCCCTAATGCACATGCTGAACACAAATGATCTTTCTGAAATTTAAGCCTAGGAATTCCTCGTGCAAGACCGTCTTTAGCTAGCTTGTTCAAAGTACCAAAGTTGAGATGAGATAATCGTCGGTGCCATAACCAGCTCTTAGTCTTTGACGCTTTGGATAGAAGACAGATCAGAGATGATTTAAGCATGTCATCAAGAGAAATTGTGTACAAATTTGTGTCTCGGGACCCTGAAAGTAGATCAACACCTTCTAAATTGCGAATAAAGCAAGTGTTTTTCCGAAATGCAACTTCAAGATCCGCATCACAAAATTGACCAACAGAAAACAAATTATGTCCAAGTCCCTCAACGTAGTATACCCTTGAGATAATAACGTTTCCCAGCTGATAGTCACCATACCCCATAATCCTTGCAATCTGGTCGTTCCCGAATCTAACAGTACCCATAAATTTACTGACAAAGTTCCATGGAGCTGAAAGCGATTTCCCTGATCATTGTGTTAACATCCAGAGTCTAGATACCAGAGTACAATCTAGACAACCTGTCATGACAAGAGAAGAAGACGATGGAATATCTGTTGCAATGGATCCCCAAATTTGATTGGGTTCCGAGTGGTTAGCATTCTTAGATTCTACAATCTTAGCTATTTTACTCGAACCTATGTTTCTAACATTTTTGGGTTTCCTGCTATAGACTTTTATCTCTGGTTTTTGTATTTCATCTGAGCGGGAAGTGGTTTGCTTAGGAGGCACTACGTTAGTTAAGGTGAACCTAGTTAAAGGGCACGAATTACCAGCTATAGTGAAAGTTCTGCCTGTTGATTTCTACCTAAATCCTACTCCAGTGAATACGTTGGGAATTATGCATTCTTGACTTAGTACCGCTAGTTATATTACTTAGTACCACTAGTTGTAATTAGTACGACAGTAATAAAAATGTTATGTACCGGATCAGTTTAGTTAGTAGACGTTAGCAAAAATGAGTATCCCTGTTTAGTGAGATATGCATGAGATAGTCTTAGGAAAGGGGATATGCCTGATGCTTTGTATGCATTTTTGTAATAGCCCATAGGGTTCCATAGTCCATAAAAGAACCCATAGCATAGTTAGTATATTAGTTCTACACATAACATAAGATCAAATAGTAATCATAGTTTTTAATCTGTAACCTAGGCAGATTCAAGGTTTAATATAAAAGTTCTTTTTGTGATATTCAATATTGTTCTTCTTAGCATTATTGATTAGATTCCGCATAATCAAATAGCTGTTTAACTCAGTGGTTTTTATTATTGTTTAGCTTTAGAATTATCTAAAGGAGCAAACTCTTTGCAAGCTGAAGGTTAAGATCTATTCAGTAAAACGATCCAACAAGTGGTATCAGAGCTTGTGTGGAAACTCTGAATAAGAAGAACTCAACTGTAAGATGGCAGAACAAGACATTCCTCCACCTACTGCAATGAAGATCCCTATCATCAGGAAGGGAGAGTATGATATTTGAAGCATGAGAATGCGACAATATATCTGTCATACAGACCATAACCTATGGGATGTTATTGTCAATGGAGATCGGAAAAAGAGCCGCCACCAACTGGAGAAACATCGCTCCTCCTGCTCCTAAGACTGCCAACAACTGGGCTGCTAGAAAGGAATCATGAAAGAGTTAAGTGCATCTTGCTTTTAGCAATACCTGATGAATACCTCCTCAAGTTTTACAATGTTGTATGAATTTTAAACACTCTAGGAGGCAATCAAATCAAGGTTTGGTGGTAATGTAGAATCCAAGAAGATGCAGAAAAATGTTCTAAAACATCAGTTTGAAAAATTTTCTACTACATCAAATGAAAATTTGGGCAAGGCTTATGATAGGTTCCAAAAACTGATAAGTCAATTAGAGGTTCATGGTGCTCCAATATCAAAGGAAGATATTAATCAGAAGTTCTTAAGAAGTTCTTCCTCCTTCATGGAAACAAATTGCACTAATCCAATTAGAAATAAGCCAGACATTGAAGAGATGTGAATTGATGACCTTTACAATAATCTTTGGGTTATAAGAAGAGTTTGAAAAGGTATCAGTTCCCAACACTACTTCTCAGAATTTGGCTTATCTCCCTCTGAAATACAGCAAGTACTTAATGAAGTTAGTACTGCCAGTGGAGGATTTTGGGGTTAGTACTGCTGGTGGAATTAATCAAGTTCCATCTACTCACATGTGCTCATGGAAGTAGCTTATCTTTCTTGCACAACCAAACAACCATTTCTCAACTTGCAGAATGAGGAATTTCAGCAATGGATTGGAGAAGTGCTTGGAGGAATTGGATCTTCGATGGCAGGTGGCTATGTTGACTGTCAGAGTAAAGAAGTTCATTCAGAGGACAGGAAGGAATTTGGACTTCAAAGAAAAACGACTTGTTTCTCTTGATAAGACAAAGATTGAGTGCTACAACTGTCACAGAAAAGGGCATTTTGCTAGAGAATGCAGATCTGGAAGGAATCAAGGGAGAAGATCTTATGGTGACAATGGCAGGGAGCAATGCACTCAACGAATAAATTCTACATCACAGGCACTGATGGCTCAAGATGGTCTAGGAGGCTATGGACTGGGAGCATTGTGATTTTGAACTAAACCAGTCAACTATCTTTGATGGCAATCTCCTCTTCAAGCTCATCAAGTTCTTCGACAAGGAGGTACAAAAATGTATCTAAAACAATTTCTGTGAATCTATTAAAACACTTTAAAAGAACAAATGATACTGGAAAGAGAAAAACATAACAAAGCAAAACTAGAAATCAGTGGTTTAGAGATAGCCATAGAGTCAATAGAATATAGGATTCTTGGAATGAAAAGAAAGAATGGCTTGGTGTGAGAAATATGAATTTCAAAACTAATGAGCTTAATTTAGAGAAATAAAAATTAACGAACTTAAATATGCGAATAAGATAGGATGTTAAGTGAAAGAGATGAGTTTAAAAGATAAGATTGCAAAATGGGAAGAATCGACCAAGAATCTTGATGAAATACTTAACAGTCAAATGAGTGCTAGAGATAAAACTGGTTTAGGATATGGCACACAATTAAATGAATTAAGTAGCAATCATAAACTAATAGTTGAGGAAAGTTAAGTATTTTTGATTGTAAGATCAAGGTGATGAAGAGAACACACCATAAAAAAAAAAAAAAAGGGAGAAAAATTATAGATTTTTAAAGAATGGGTTATAAACTTGTTCCCCCTCCTCATAACAGGGAACCTTCTTAACCCCAAGAGCTAACATATCATTTGCAGGGTTAGATGAATATGCCATTAGGAATAAAATCATTAAGTCACAAACAACTGAGCTTAATATTAAAACAAATGATGCAAATACTGAAAAGCCTAAGTCAGCCAGTGAATCAGTTGTGTCTAATCCTAAGATTGACAGAGATAGAGTTATCATTGAGGATTAGAACTTAGATGATGAGGAATAAGTAAATGAAGTGCAAACAGTTAGAGCTAAAACTCAAATAGTTAAGACTAGAGATGATAAAAGTATTCAAAATTCTCAGAAACAAGGACATAGTTTTAGGAAAGTAAAAGCTTGTTTTGTTTGTAAAAGTACTGAGCATCTGATCAAAGATTGTAACTTTCATGACAAAAAGATTCAAGAGCCTAAGCTGAAAAATGTGGTTAATACTGGTCAAAGGGAGGGCAAACAAGTATGGGATAATACTAAAAGAGTTAATCATCAAAACTTTTCAAAATACCCACATTTAAGTAAGACTTTTGTCCCATCAGGATTACTAACAAGAACAGGTTTGCATAGGCCAAGTGTTAGTACTACTAGGCCTGTTTATGCTACCAGACCTATTTACCCAAGAATGGACAATGTAAGACCAAGAGGCTCATGTTCACCTATCAAGAGGTCTTACTACAAAAAACCAGCTTTTAGACCTAAGTAAGAAAGACTTAAAACAAGAATGTTAAAATTTGGGGTTCAAAATATGACTACTGCAGGGACAAGAGCATAGTTAATACTGGAAAGGGTATCCTGGATACCGACCGTTAAAAAAATCAAGATGGGTTTTATTTTTGGAGGCCTAAGTTAAATTACTTAGATCATGTGTTCCGATAGAACAGTGGTATACATTCATGCTCAAGAAGGTTGAGTATGTTGACCCAAAAGGGATTTCCAGCTGTAATGCTTGGATCCCTAAGAGATCCTAATATCTCTTACTTTTGTGCAGGAAATCCAAGATCTTGTTACACGATCATGCAGTGGTGGATTGTGGGTTGCTTTAGCCATATGCTGGCAACAAAGCATTATCTTTCAGACTATTAAAAATTTCAATGGAGCTTTGTGGCTTTTGGAAGTGATCCCAAAGGAGGTAAAAATATGGTTAAAAGGTAAAATCAATACGCTAAATTTAACTTTTGATGATGTTTATTTTGTAGATGAACTTAAGTTTAACCTTTTCTCTGTCTCACAAATGTGTGACATAAAAAATATGTCCATTTTTACGAGTCTGAATGGCCTTATCGTTATCTCCTAGCTTTAAGCTATTCTTGATGAAAGTCAAAGTAGGTACTTAGAGCTCCTAAAAGGTGATGTGTGATACAACTTTGTATTTAAAGAACAAATGTTTCGCTTCTGGAGGAAACTTGTTTAATATGCAAATCAACAGCAACGAGTCTAAATTAAGGCACAGGAGAATTAGGTAATAAGAATTTCAAAAATATAAATAAACTTGTTAAAGGTCACCTAGTTAGAGGTTTACCTTCAAAAGTTTTTGTGAATGACCACACTTGTGTTGCCTGCAAGAAGGGTAGCAACACAAGTCCTCCTGTGTAAGGCCAAGTTAGAAAGAATCATCAGAAAGCCCCTAGAATTACTTCATATGGACTTATTTGGACCTGTCTCTGTAGAAAGTATTAACAAGAAAAGGTACTGCTTGGTTGTGACTGATGATTTCAGCAGATTTAGTTGGGTATTTTTCTTAGCTACCAAGGATGAAACATCTGAAATCCTTTGTAATCTTATCATAGGCTTAGAAAACCAATTGAGTCATAATGTTAAAATCATTAGATGTGATAATGGGACAGAGTTTAAGAATCATGCTATGAATGAATTCTGTGCTAAGAAAGGAATCAAAAGGGAGTTTAGTGTAGCTAGAACTCCACAGCAGAATGGTGTTGCAGAAAGGAAAAATAGGACCCTAATTGAGGCAGCTAGAACTATGTTAGCAGATTCACTTTTACCTATCCCATTTTGGGCAGAGGCAGTAAATACTGCCTGCTATGTACTGAATAGGGTATTAGTAACCAAACCTCAAAATAAGACACCTTATGAACTATTAATAGGTAACTCACCTAGTATTAGTTTTATGAGACCTTTTGGGTGCCCCTTGACTATTTTGAACACCTTAGATTCCTTGGGCAAATTTGATGGGAAATCTAATGAAGGTTATTTGCTTGGATACTCTACCTCTAGTAAAGCCTTTAGAGTATACAACAAAAGGACCAAAAGGGTAGAAGAGAATTTGCACATCAATTTTCTTGAAGATCAACCAAATGTGACAGGAACTGGTCCTAATTAGATGTTTGATCTTGATTTTCTCACCAATTCAATGAATTATATTCCTGTTAGTGTAGAAAATCAGGTTAATGTGGATGCAGGTACACACGATTCTTATGTTGCAGGTTTATCAAGAAAAGATAAAGGACCTACCCAGGAATACATACCACTTCCACTATAACCTCATAGGACAAGGATTCCAATAGAAAATGTTCCTCCAGCTGCACATGAAAAACCTTTTGAAAGTTCTCCTAAAGACAATGATATACAAGATTCAGAAGATGTTATTGATAAGGAAGGACAACATCAGATGCCAGAAGATGAACAAGTCTTGCATGATGAACTTGAGAAGATGGTTACTCAAGAATTGACTGCTAAAGCTATGGATGATGTTTCAAGACAAGCCTTTAAAGAAGAAAAGAGGAGAATTGCATCTCAAAAGAAGGCAGCTCAGGCTACAAGTACTAACAAACTTAGTACTGATAGGCAATCTGTTAGTACTGATAGGCCATCTGTTAGTACTGATAGGCCATTTGTTAGTACTGATAGGCAATCTGTTAGTACTGATAGGCCATCTATTAGTACTGATAGGTCATCTGTTAGTACTGTTAACACACCATATGTTAGTGCTGCTAGTACTTCCACAGGTGCAAATGCTGGTGAATCATCATTTGTCTATTCTTAGAGGAAAAATACCTATTGATGCTCTACCTCCGCTAACTGATTTACCTATTGGATCTAAATAATGCCTGACTTGGAAGAAACTTCTGAAACTTCTTCCAAATGATGGAATAATTAATGGAGCTTATGATGATGATGAAGTGGGTGCAGAGGCTGATTTCAATAATATGGATAACACCATTGATGTCAGTCCTATTCCCACACTCAGAATTCATAAGGATCATCTAAAAGGACAAATTCTAGGAGATCCTACATCAGCAGTTCAAACAAGAGGGAAGATTCAAAAGGCTTCTTCAGCACAACAAGCCTTGGTCAGTTACATTCACAAACAGAACAGAACAAATCACAAGGATCATCAGAACTGTTTGTGTTTGGCATGTTTTACTCTCTCAAGAAGAACCCCAAGACAATATCACAAGACATACAAGATGAAAGCATTGGTTGAAGCAATGCACGTAGGAATGCTTCAGTTCAAACTCCAGAAGTTTGGGTACTTGTTGATTTGCCATATGGGAAAAAGGTAATTGGCACAAAGTGGGTCTTCAGGAATAAGAGGGATGAGAGAAGTATTGTTGTGAAAAACAAAGCACGGCTTGTAGCACAAGGGTTTAGACAGGAGGAAGTGAATATGAAATATGATGTAGTATATTACACCTATTGACCAGAAGTTTAGGCAATAAATGTTATTTTTTAGCCTTTGCAATCATACATGTGAGTTGAATTGTCTACCAAAAGGATTATTTAAAAGTGCATTTCTCTATTGCACTTATTGAAGAAGCGGAGCTCCAGGATTAAGTTAAACCGCTCACCAAACAAAGTTTATAAGGGTGATCAAAGCTCTTTATGGTCTACATCAAGCTCCTAGAGCTTGGTATGAGACACTTTCTTCTTTTCCGATGGAAAATGGTTTCAGAAGAGGTACCATAGACAAAACATTATTTATCAAGAAGAAAAAGAGTGACATTATGTTGGTCCAAGTGTATGTGGATGACATTATTTTTGGTTCTACAAAGAAGTCTATGTGTACAGAGTTTGAAGACTGTATGCACAAAAGATTCCAAATAAGCTCCATGGGTGAACTTACTTTCTTTTTGGGACTACAAGTGAAGCAACAACCTGATGGAATCTTTATTAGTCATGATAAGTATGTAGCTGACGATCTTAAAGAAGATTGATTTTTTGTCCCATCATGAACATCAACTACTCCTATTGAGTCCAAATAAAACCACTAGTCAAGGATGACGATAGGTGATAGATGTAGAGTTTAGAATGTAATATGTACATGTCTACAGGTCTATGATATGTGGCATCTCTAAAAGTAATTGAATGCATCAAGGCCAGACATCCATGTTTGCTGATTGTGCCTGTTGGCTTAGTTCAAGTCAATCCAAAAGGCCTCACACTTAAATGCATATAAAAAAAGAGTTTGTAAAAAGGATTATTAGGTACCTCAAAATCAACCCTAATTAGGTTTATGGTACCTGGGATTCACCTTATTGAACTTGAAGCTTACTCAAATAGAGATAATGGGAGGAGCCAGCCTTATAGAAAATCAACAACAGGTGGTGTCCATTTCTTGTAAAAGAGTGATATCTTAGCAATGCAAGAAGCAAACTATTGTGGCAAATTTTACTGAGGCAAGAATATGTTGCAGCAGCTAATTTGTAGTGGGCAATACTTAGATACAGAATCAAGTGATGGGATTATGTTTTTAATTCTCATGTAACACCAAAGATCCATATTTGATAATCAAGCACTATAAGTGTTATCAAGAATCCTGTTGCTCATTCAAGGACCAAGCATATTGAAATTCGTTTCCATTTTATAAGAGATTGTTATGAGAAGAGACTGATAGAGGTTATCAAGATTCACACAGATTCTAATGTTGCAGACCTTCTCACGAAAGGATTTGTGCTGTCACAAGATTACAATTGGTGGTTAGCATTGGATTATTGAATCTATAGCTACAATTGAGGAGAGACAAGATGATTTGGTGTACACTTTATATAGAATGTTATGTGAGCAGACAGATTTTGCCAATGGTGATGTCTTTCATTCAGTTATTTGGGTTCTAGAGAGTCATTTAAGGGAGATAGGATAGGTACGAAGAGATTTTGTGTCCAATTTTTCGATTTTGTATAACAAAAGAAATTACCGACGAGGCTTAAAGTTAGTACCGACATGCAAAGTTTGTACCGCTATAAAGCCGTTAGAGAAAATACCGGTAGGGGTTTAGAGTGTAATTTTGGCGGTTTCTTCGTCATTGGGGATGCTACTACTAAAGAATACCATCTCAAATAACCCAATTGGATCCATCTCGCTCTCTTAATCGATTTCAATTGACAAACCCAAATTCTCAACACCGATGATGATTACCAAAATCAAATACACAGACGGCTGGTTAGAATTCTGTTTTAAAGCATAATCTGGTGGCCTATTTGAAAAGACGTAGTGGGAATACAGAGTTATCTCAGAAAATGACCTTTTTCCACACATAGTTCAATTTAATATAGCACAGCACTGTAAGTCCCATAGTCTCAACTTTGTTTGTTGAACAGTTTTGGATGACTGCTAAGTCTAGAACAGTCAACAACATTAGTTATATAGATGCCACAGTTGCTTGCAAGCCTGTGACTATCTCAGAGGCATCAATAAAAGTATCAATCTTTTTGATGATGCTGAAGGGATAGATTTCTTATGAATAAATCAGCTATATTTGATATATTATAAGCAATGGGGTAATGAGGGGAGACCTGAATACATAAACTTTAACAAGCCGTCATTTCAACCCCAATGGAAATTTCTTTTTCATACCATGAAACACTGAAGACAAGATTGGCAAGAAAGACTTCTCTGAAGAAAAAGGGGGTACAAAAGGGGTATGTATCCAAACAGGGGAGGAAATCTGTCAAATCTTTCAAGGGTGAACCATCTGTGCATAAAGATCCAGCTTTTGATGATCTTGATGATATTGTGGATTGATCAATGGACTACATGATGTCTAAGGATGGCTCAGACGAAGGGGAGTGAAAAACTATGTGGTGTTAAAGAAGATAAGAAAATGCAGAAAAAGAAAAGTAGTACAAAGCTCCTGTATAAGTACTGTCAAGCCAAATGAAGGTACCAACAAGAGAAATAAAGGTACTGATAAGCAAGATGGAGGTACCGACAGTACAAAAGTTAGTACCGATAGACAAGATGAAGGTACTGCTGATCAAAATGAAGGGAAAAATGCTACTCAAACAGCTCCAACAACTACTTCAACACCTACTCCAACAATATTTGGTGATGATGAGACCATTGCACAAGATTTATCTCATTACAATGAGTTTAATAAATAGAAGGAAAAGGAAAAAGGAGAAAGATTAGGAAAGTAGATGAACCTGAGAGACCAAGGCCAACTTCAATAAGAACAATATTGACTTTGAGACCTCTTCCCAAGATCAATCCAAAAGATAAAGGCAAAAAGAGGATTGAAGAGGAAGATAAATCTGATACTGAATCAAAAGATATTACTGAAGCTGAAAAGAAATTTAAACAACTTGCTAATGATGAAGAGGTGGCCAGAAAGGTTCAAGAGGAGTGGGAAGCTGAAGAGGAAAAGAAAAGGTTGGATGAGGAAGAAGCTACAAAGGTTGCACTCTCTAATGAATATGATTTCATTCAGGCAAGACTTAATGCTGACAAGATACTTGCTGAAAAGCTTCAAGAGGAAGAGAGAGAGATTGTTATACTATTGAGGCATAGAATCAAATTTCCTTCATGACTCCATTTGCTTCCCAAAGAAGATTATCTTGCTCAACAAAGATTCTAAAGCTATCAGAAAAAAAACCTCCATCAAGAAATCAAGTTTTAAGGAACCAAATGATGAACAATTTTGAAGCATGTTGGAGGCAAGAAGCATTCTGATCTGAAGACCAAGAGTTTTGATGAAATACAAGTTTTGTATGAAAAGATAAAAAGGTCTAATGATAGTTTCATTGCTATTGGTTCAGCTGAAGATGAAAAAATGATCAAGGAGATGAATGAACAAGCTGCTGATGCTTCTAAGAAGAAAGTAAAGAAAGATGACAATGTCAAGGGAGAAATTAAAGAAGAAGGAACTAGAAAAAGAAAGCTTGGCAAAAGGAAGAAGATGAAATCTAAGAAAAGAAAGTTCACTTCTAAAGATGATGAAGAGCTAAGATTGTGTTTAACTATAGCTTCTGATGAGGATAAGGAAGTGGATTATGAGATACTTGACAAGAAGTATCCTATCTTAAGAATGGGAGATCTGAGTATCTTACAACCAAACCATAGTATGATGAGACTAAGAGGTAGAAGATTTTTATCTTAATGTGGTGATTAGAAGTAATAGACAAAGAAGATACTTCAGTACTTTGATGGCAGTGCTGCTCCATACTTGGAATAGAGAATGAAATCTGTGCTATATAACAACTGTGTGATAGCAACAAGATACCCAAGATGAGACACCTGAGGGATTTGACAAAATACTTTGGGGAGATTTGATAATCATGTTCAATCAAAGTGATAGTGATGAATTTTGGAATGCACAGCAAAATTGGAAGATAGTGAGCTGGAAGCTACATAGTTCTTCAGGGGTACACACTAATAATGACTGATAAAGGATTAGTCATTTATATGTTTGTAGAAATAAGTATCCTTTGAAAAAAGGAAGTGCTGTTATAATGATAGAGTTGTAAGTTAGAAACTTTAAGAAGACAGTACTATGGCTTTTAGAACGGCTTAGAAATTTTCAAGAAGCAAATTGCAGAGTTAGAACCTAAAGACTCTGATGGAGATGAGGAGGATCCTTAAGTGTTGGTTCTAAGACCACACAACAAATGGTCATCAGTTCACCATGCTTAACAGGCATAAGAACTGGCTAGTCCATAAGCAAATGGCTTGTGGTAAAGACTTCTCAAATCTGTTTATGGTTGACAATTTACTAAAAGTTGTATGGTTCTCAACTCACCTTGCTTCACAATAAAGAGTTGGCTAGTCCAGGATCAAACAGTTTCTTTTAAAGACATCTCAAATCTGTTGATAGCTGATAGTTTACTAAAAACTATATGGTTATCAATGCACCATGTTATGGCAATGAAGCATTGACTAGTCCAAAAGCAAACGGCTTTTGGTAAAGACAAGTCAAATCCATTGATAGTTGATAGTTTACTCAAAACTATAAGGTTATCAATTCACCTTGTTGTTTACAATGAAGAATTGGCTATCCCAGAGCAAATATCTACTGGAAAAGGAATATCAAATCCCAGTAAAAAAATGGCTGGTATTTGCCAAAAACTACAAAGCCAACTTAGTTGGATGTTGATGTTGCTGTTGCTAATGAAGATCAATAGCTAAAGATGTCAAAATTATCAAAGATCAAGATCAAGATTTGACAGAGTGTTTGGATACATCCTCCAAGATTTCAAGAAGAGTAAACTAAAGAAACATGAAGTTAAACAAGTTTAACAATCATGTTTAGGGGAGGATTGTTGGGAATTATGCATTCCTGACTTAGTACCATTAGTTATATTACTTAGTAACCGTACTAGTTGTAATTAGTACTGACAGTACAAAGTGTTAAGTACTGATCAGTTAGTTAGTACCGTTAGGAAAAAAATAGTTAGTACCATTTATGGAGGATATGCATGAGATATCTTAGGAAATGATATGCATGATCTTTGTACGTATTTTGTAAATCCCATTAATGGTTTCCATTATTCTATAAAAGGAACCCTAGGCATAGTTAGTAGATATAGTTCTACACAGATCATAGAGATCGAATAGTAATCATAGTTTGTAATCTATAACCTAGGCAAATTCAAGGTTTAATATAAAAGTTCTTTTGTGATATTCAATATTGTTCTTCTTAGCATTATTGATTAGATTTCGCATAATCAATAGTGTTTACTCAGTGTTTCATTATTGTTGCTTTAGAATTATCTAAAGGAGCAAACTCTTTGCAAGCTGAAGGTTAAGTTCTATTCAGTAAAATGATCCAACAGAATATATGACCCGTAGGTTTCCAAATATTTTGTTTTTTATGTTTCTTAGCAGATTTAGAACGGTTATTCCCATTTTACACAAGATCAAGAAAACATTTATCATGAACACCATCGAACATAGATTTATTACAAGAAGCACAAAGAATATCAGAATTCGCATTTGACAGTGAATGCTTAACATCAACATCACAAACAGGTTTAACAACATGATTCACTTTCCTAGGTTGGGCTTCTACTTTATTCTTCTTGTTCCTACTTGGTGTTTGCGAGATCCTATCATTCTTTTTATTGCCTGGAGGCTTTGATCCGCAATTACTAGTAGAACACTTCACTCCTGTAGAAGACAACACAGGTGTGTTAGAATCTGATGTATTAGAAGACTCTACCTGTTGAATCTTGCTTGAGGATGTGAGAGGTTCAGCAAACCTAACTTTCTTGACATTGTTCATGGGTTTGACAGTAACCTTCTTAGCACTAGGTGTTATCGCATTAGGGCACGTATCTTGAACATATACAAGCAACTCCTGAATTCTTGTGGCATACTTACAGGCAAGGTCTAACTCGCTATCTAAAGGTTGTTTCGCCTTAGCTTGTTCGACTATTTCCCGAAGAATATTAGCTTGTTCTTGAGTGTTCCTAAGATAGTCTATGTGAACTTCCCTATTTTGCAATAACCTAGGAGGCAACGGTTCTAAATCAAGCTTGAACATGCCTGGAGCAATAGTGGTGGCAGAAGGTGTGTGTACAACATTTTCAACAATTTCTTTCCCTTTTAATTTTCGTAAATCGTTTTTCAATGATGTTATCACAAAAACCTTGTCTTGAATTTGAGCTTTTAAATCCTCATTTTCCACAGATTTTAAGTTCAGTTTGTTAATTAAAGAGTCACTTTGTTCTTTATGACGAACACGTGTCTGTTTGATCGAGTCAAACTGATCTTTAAAAACCTGTTTCACATGATTAATTTCATTACAAAGACGTTCGTTCTCAGAAAGCAATTTTGCCACACTATTTTCCAGTTCCTTATTTATGGGCTCAAGTTCACATTTATCATGATTAACGTTTTGTTCCTTGGTATTCTCTCTCAAAGATTTAATAGTATCCTTCAACTTACAAATGGTCTTGTCTTTATCTTGTAGCCGAGCTTTCAAATCATTGATTTCAAAATATTCTGGAATTTCAACAGCATTTTAACTAACACAAGATTCATCGTTTTGAAAAACTTCTTGTTTTAATTACATTAATACTTCGAGAGAAATACAATGTTTTTCAAGTTGTGAGTAATTTTTCAAAAGATCATTATATGCTTGTTTTAATTTTTCAAACACTTTTCACACGATTCACACTTTTGCATTTCCATATTCACAGAATCATTATTCAAAGACATAGAATTTATCACAGTTAACAGTACATCTTGAGACATGATTTTTTGTAAGAATCGATTAATTTCCAAAAGAATTTCTTTCTTAGTAATTTCCAAACATTGTTTATCAACTGAAGACTGTTGAACAGCCACTTCCATTTGGTCAAAAACTATTTGTACTTACGTTATTTCATTTAGAAGATCTTTATCAAACACATTTAAGATGTCTTTTAAAGATTTTAGAAATGGAATAATTTCATTGTTAAAAACAGTTTTTGTATGCTCAAACCCCCATTCACCTTCTTCAAGAGCATTAGGTGTCAAACTGGGTGAGGTGGAATTTAAGCTTTTTAAGGCTTGCATTCACCAAACTCAACTTAGGTAGTTCACTGGGAACATCCACTATGATAGGTGGTGTGTAAGAAGGTTCAATGGTTGGATTGAGTATATGAAACCAAAAGGCTTGTTCAGCCGATAATTCTTGTTGTGGAGTAAAACATTTTCCAAAATCTTTAGTTAGTCTATTTAATTTTTCATAATCGATAGGTTTATGAGAAATTTTCTTTGCAATAACTTCAGGATCCTTTGCTTTTTCAAACATTTTTGATCGACTCTCTTCTTCCAAAATCAATGTTTCTTCATCATCAATCATAGGCATAGCAACATGTGTATTAGACATAACAACACCATCATACAAGGTTGGTTTTATCCGCTGAGCTTTTTTAAGATAAAACAGATTTTGATAACCTAGAGCTTGTTTGTGTGTATTATCATAAAAAGCTTGTGGCTTAGTTAACATGTGTACTGTTTGAGCATATTGACCCACTTTACAAATAATATTATCAAGTTCCTTAATGTTCTTTTCCAAATCAATTTCATTTTCCATATATTTATTCTCTTTTTCTTTAGATTCATTTTTGAAAACTGCAAAAGTTTGCAATACAGATTTCTTTTCTTTGATTTGTTTAGAAATATTTTGCTCAAGTGAGTCAACTTGTTCTTTGAGTGCAAGTTTCTCTCTAATCATATCATCCATTTGAGAATCAATCATTTTTTCATGACTGCTTGAATCAATATTAAGACATTGTTCAAAAGTTTTGACCCTTTCCTTATATCTCTCAAGCTCAGCGGTTATTGATTCATTATTCTGTTCCTTATTAGCCTTTTCCCAATTATTTACATGATTAATCATTTGTTCAGACATTTGTTCAATCACAGATAAAATCATTGAATCGGGTTGTGTCTGCAAATTAGTATCTTGAACAGTTGCATGTTGTGTTTCTTGCAAATATTGAGAATATGGAATGATATTGCTATCACTAGATATCTCATTATCTGTAATATCCATAATTGGTGATTGTTCAAAATCCTGTAATGCATGCACACTTTGATTATCCATATCATTCAGATAGGTTTCAGAATTAGGTACCTCTGAGATAACGTCAGAACCATAGTTGAAAATGTTGGCCATAAGAACCGCTTGTGCAGTCAAGAGATCATCACAGTCAAAATCATAAGTATCGAGATCTTCAGTCTGGAAAGCAGCATTGTGAGGAATGATTGTCTGAGCTTGACTTGCTAGAATTCCTGGATCTGCAAGAAATGTGAGTTGCTCCTCATCTAATATTTGTCTAGCTTCTTGAGCTTCTGCTAACATAGCTTTCTCCTTATACCACGCTGCATTCCTTGGTCGCTTAGGCTGAGTGCATTGCCTAGCCATATGTCCTTCACCTTGGAAGTTGTAGCATTTAACAACTCTTGCCTATCCACTTATAGTATTTCCCCTTGAACTAGTAGCATTGCCCTTATACGTAGTACCAGAATAATTTTGCCCTTGCCTCCCCTGAACTTGTTGTACTATAACTCTGCTGTCTTGAATAGTGGCTTAGTTTCTTGGATTAGAGGAAGTTATGAGTTGATTATTGGTAGAAGGGAACCTTAAAGAAGCTACATCGGTTAGAAAAGCCATTGCTTTATTGAGACAAGCAATTGGATCATCTTCAGGATAAAATACAGGAATAACAAAACCTGAGTCTACAAATGGTGACTCAGTCATAAGTTGTGTAGGAGCTTGAGGTGATTGATAAGAAACTTGTGGAATTACTTGTGGAACAGTTTATTAGTTGGAAAATATCAATCAACATAATGAATATCAGAGTATCTTTGGTAATTGTGATTTGATTATTAATCTCATTTAATATTAATGGGTTGTACACCCGTAGGTCTTATCTCATTGTACTATATATATTGGATATGTTTATGAAATAGAGGACATACAAAGTTTCACCATCTTTCATGGTATCAGACGTCATTGTAGATCCTCAAAAACAGTAACCCTTTATCACAAAATAGTTGTCCTTCGGTCATCGACAAATCACCGATGATTCTGAGGGATCCCAAATGTATCTTTTCCTATCCTCTTATTAGTTGTAAATGAATAAATCAAGTACCTCATATGCTTGTGCTCTCTCTAGAAAAATAAATCAAGTACCTCAAGTACCTAAATCCACCTTTTAGTAACCATTTCCAAAATGTCTCCCCGTAACGGCTTTAGTTGAATAGCAAGCCATCATCAAACTTTGTCTTTTAATCTTTATTTTACCAGCGAAGATCATTGTAGTTTTCAAAAATAGTTGGTTGATAAATTGTTGCTTCTACCTAAAGGCAAAGCAAGCCATGACGTAAAAATAAACGCCACACAAAGGAGGAAGCCGCAAGCAATAAACCACTATGCCACTAAACATAATTATGCTTCCGCTCAAACAAACAACAAAGAAGATGAAGAAACCACCGAAGATCATTGTATTTTTCGAAAATAGTTGGTCAAAAGAATTTGCGCTCCTACCTAAAGGAAAAAAGCCACGACGTAAAAAATAAACGTCACGCAAAGGAGGAAGCCGCAAATAATAAACCACTATGCCGGCGAATACAATTATTCTTCTGTTACAACAAACAACAAAGAAAATGATAAAAGAATAAGCGCTTTTCAATATGCCGATATTTTCACCAATGAGTTGCCTTCCGCACTGTTTGAAGAATTTTGATCTAATTTGAGCGTACGGCCTCCTCCCACTCAAACAGCGGGGGCGTATTAGTTGGCAAATATCAATCAACATAATGAATATCGGAGTATCTTTAGTAATTATGATTTGATTATTAATCTCATTTAATATTGATGGGTTGTACACTCGTAGGTCTTATCTCATTGTACTATATATATTGGATATGTTTATCAAATAGAGGACACACAAAGTTTCACCATCTTTCATAGTTGAGGTTTGATGATTCATTTGAGACTGAAATGTATGTGATAGTGGAATGGATGAATGATTGAATTGAGTTTGTGATGGATAATGAGATGAGTTATGTTGATTGGGTTGAATTGATCCACGTTTTGATGGTGAAAACTGTTGTTGAAGTTGAGGATTGTTGTAAGAAGACTGATAAGTGTTAGAGTGAGGTGGTGTCATCTGCTGATTTGCAACAAATGCAAGTGGATCTTGATTGTGTTTACGCATAATATGGACTTCATTTGCATGGAGTTCA
This sequence comes from Tanacetum coccineum, assembly GCA_026074375.1. Classification (NCBI taxonomy): domain Eukaryota; kingdom Viridiplantae; phylum Streptophyta; class Magnoliopsida; order Asterales; family Asteraceae; genus Tanacetum; species Tanacetum coccineum. Next base: position 37,861 of record BQNB010055537.1, read on the forward strand.
TGTTGTTCAAGATATGCATGAAGTTGATCAAAGTTGGATGTATGCAAATCTTTAACAAGCTTGACATCAGTCACAAACTTACTCCATTCGGGTGGAAGACTATTTAAGAACTTAGTATTAACTTGAAATTGCTCCATTTTCATTTTGTAGATGTTCATATCGTTAATCAGCTGAGTAAATCTCAAGTAATGCGTGTGAAGTGATTCCCCCTTGATGTGAGTAAACTTATTAAATGCATCATACAGCTTACACTCTCATTCCTGCTTTGTCAAAGAGGTACCTTGCATTAGTAATTGAACTCTCTCCCATAAATCTTTAGCAACTCTGTGATGATTCACAAGTGAATATATATCAGCAGGAAGGCCTTAAAGAATGATATTGGTAGCTTTCATATCACAATCAGCTTAAATTTTCTCAACAGCAGATAATTCAACATATTTCTTTGTTCTGATCACACCGTTCTCTTCAACCGTAGGCCAAATGAGAGGACCATGTTCAACTGATTCAAGTATCATTCTTCTGTGTTCTTTATTTTGCATGTATCTTTGGCCCGGTTAGCTTACTAACATAACATTACTAATTACTATAAGCTATGACTACTTATATTGGAAGTGACCGATACTTTTCCGTATTTCTAACAATTTTCAAAACTGTTTTTTTAGGTGGATTCCAACGGGAAAGATACTCGCTTCTTGCATGAGCAAGGCTGACAGTGAATCCTTACATGGCTCCAATGTAGATATCTCTAAAATCATAAATGCAAACAAACTTTGGATTTAAGTGCAGGTACATCACTTAATGATCAGAAGAAACAAAGAATTGATTTAAGTGCATGTACATCATATAATGTCAAGCAGGAAAATCTTAGAGTGTGCTTGCTGAAAAAGATAATATCTCAAAAACCAGTGTCACATTAGATTCACAAATGATGAAACAGAATAATAACGTTTGAATACAACGGTTCAAGTCTCGCTCCATCATGTCAACAGAAGTTCCTACATCAAATATGATAGTCATAACGTTAATGCCAGAGTTGGAAAGTCTATTCGGTCCTTTGTTTGACGAATATTTTAATGGATAAAATCTAGTTGTTTCAAAGTCTTCCGCTGTTACTACTGCTGATGCATCCGATAAACGTCAACAACAACCAGATCCAACTTCATCTACTTCAACTCTAGCAACAACTGTCACTGCTGATGGAA